>AWWV01012074.1:0-47407 GCA_001974805.1 Corchorus capsularis | reverse complement strand
TATATATATATATATATAGCTTGGAAAACCTATGCTCAAAGTTCAAACTAGCTTGAAAAAATCTTTGATTATGATCATTTTGATTTTATGACCCAAATTTCAATATCTCCATAGATTTTTTTTTAAAAAAATAAGGAATATTGCAGGTGTTTTTTCCTCAATTCAGTGGTTGGGACTTGGGACAATGGGACTTGGGATGTAGTATATTTTTTGGTGGGAATGTGTTGCCGGTAATCCTCTCAATTAGCTCCATAGGTTTGGTGCCTCGTTGGCATATACCAAACAATAAAAAAGTTGAAATCAGAAATATATATATTAGAGAATAATAATTTGGAAAAAAAAAGAGAGAGAATAATAAGAGTACTTCACATACAATTCTATCTCTTACAAGCCTACAACTATCTCTTTTTTTTTTTTCAATAGAAAAAGAAGTCTTTTGTTGGGCGTTATCGATCCTGAGCTCATTGTCTCCCGCTTCTTTTTAAATCTCGGGCACATTTGTGGGCAATAGCTGCTTCTTTTTAAATCCCGGATACATATGTGGGCAATAGTGAGGCGTGCCAAGAGTGGATCGATCTTAATACAGGGTGGGGACAAGTAAGAGTCTATATAAAAAAAACATTGCATTCACTTAGACTCGAATTCATGATCACACTTGTAAGAAGCCTCACACTCAACTCCCTACCACTAAACCAACCCCATAGGGACAACCCTACAATTATCTATTCACAAGTATATATTTATCACTTAATTGGGAATTGGTATAGCTTTTTTTTTTTTTCGATACAAGAAATGTATAGCTATAATTAACTATAGTTTCTTTCTTTTTTTTTTTTTGGCCAGACTTAACTATAGTTTCTATGAGGAACACGCTATTGGTATCTCAAACGCAAATTAAGATTCCTATGTATATACCAAGCAGAAATAAGTAACTATAATATTTACCGAAAAAAAAGAAATAAGTAACTATAATTAAGATATTTTTATAACTCTTTAAGCAAGCTAAAAGTAGAGAACTATTTCACACAGTCCAATATATACTTTATATTATTTTTAACTACAATGGAAATTACTAAAAGGTGAAATTGAGAATTAATGTGGTGTCAACTTTTGGCTATTTTTGGTATTTTCTCACTTTTCGGATGACTAAAAAGCCCCTCTATGAGTTTCCCCCATTTCTTTTCCTTCTACCCTTTTTTGTAATTGCACATTTACCTTCCTTAATTGCTTTGAATTAATATTTCTCCCCCCTTTTTCTTTTTTCCTCTCACCAACTCAGCCGCTGCTTCCTTTCAACTCCTCAGTGCTAATCAATCTTCAGGTTTATTAAAAATAAAAAATTTCATTACTCCCCTCTGTTTTCACCTTCACATCTCTTTCCTTTTTCTTTTCATTCCCCACCCCTTCACCATGGATCATTCAATGTTTTCCCCTTCTGAATTCAACCACACTTTCTTCAATACGTCTATTATTATCCAATTAACACCATATTCTATTATCTCTTTGCACTTCCTATTACTTACAAATAAAAGCATGTTCTTTGACCTTCTTAGTTTTGCATGTCTAAAAAGTTAGCTTAGATAATATTAAAACTAATCCATTTAAATTGCATTTTTACTGCAACCTTATATAATCCAATCAATTAATCAAGCACCACTATAGAACAAAGAATATTCGTGGACCTTATATAATTGATTATATTAATATTCTTATTCAATCAGTTAATCAAGCACCACTCTAAAATAAAAAATGCTCGTAGAGCTAGCACGGGCTAATATGACTTGTTATAATTAAAAAATTATCTTTGATAAAAATATACTATCTAAAGCCACTTTAACATTATCAAAATCGTTGTTGGAAGATTGTTTTTTTGTTAACATTGTTGGAAGAGGTTTATCTCACAATAAATTGACCCGATTTGAGCGAAGTTAACTTGTAAATACTATACATAAGAAAAATCTTCATCCTGCGGTCTCAAAGCTACTTTGCCTTGGAAGCTTTATACAATGTCTCTTTATCAAGTTTTGAAATTCTAGAGTATTCTTAATTTTACTCTAGTTTGCTTATTTTGAAAAGCCATTTTGATCTCCTAGCTAGTAGTTAGAGATTTTATTTTTGTTTCTAGTTTTTCTTCTTTTGAAGCAATGTATCCACCAATTTTGGATTATAAAACAGTTCTCTCTTGGTTACTTGAAAAGATTAAGCAGTCATATTTTTACAAAGTGACTATTGTTTGATTGGAAATGGAATAATTTAATGAGATACCAAAGACTAGGCTGACAATTCTTAGCTTGTTTTAGTAAGAAAATAAAATGAAAAAGCTACAGCTAAAATCCTATCCACTGCATTACTGTAGGAGCGATCAACATGGTAACCAAATCTCCAAGGATAAGGTAAGTTGTAAACCCATATCGGAATCTATATATCCATTCCACCAACAAACTTTTGGAGTTCATGAATCACATTAGGTGAGATTCGAATATGAATGTTTGCACTATGTGAAAGACTGAATTTTAATCAATTTTTACCAACAAATTTTTTGAATTTAGTATTTACGAAACATAATAATATTCGAATATAATTGTTTGCACTATATGTCTGAAAGACTGAATCTTAACCACTATTCACCAACAGATCTTCTGAATTTACAAATCACAATACGTGAGATTTGAATCTGAATGTTTGTGCTAGATGTGTGAATCTTAACCACTTTTAATTACTGAACCTTAACCACAGAGACAGAACCATAAATTTTGATTTTGGAGGGCAAATGTCTTATACGACATTATGAGGTTTTTTTGTTTGGTGTGTAGGATAAATAATAGGTACTTATACAATACACAACAAGCATTTCTTTGATCATAAAAAAGTCATTTATATCAAAGTCGAAATGATTAAAACTTGAAATTTAAAGAGTTAACAATCTCTAAACTCCCCATTCTCCTAGGTAAGGTAAGCTCCTTTTTCTGCCTCTTACATATTAGGGGGGCAAAGTCGAACTTCAATTCATATATATGACAATAAAAGTACATAGGTGCTTAAGGTTTTTGGGAACTTTGGGGGGTGGCCGCCCCACCCCGTCACCCCCTAGTTCCGTCTATGCTTAACCATTTTTCACTGATGAATTTTATGAATTTGCGAATCACGAATCACAATACACAATACATGAGACTCGAATTTGAATGCTTGTGTTAGATGTATGAATCTTAATCACTCCAATTACTGAACCAATAAACCTTAACCACTCTTGAATTTTTTTAATTTACAAATTACAATATGTGAGATTCACATATGAATGTTTCTACCATACTTTTGAATCTTAACCACTTCTATCACTGAACTTTAACCACTTTTTACCAATAAATTTTCTGACAATACGCAAGATTTGAATATGAATGTTTGTGTTTGAATCTTAACCAGTATCACTCATCCTCTTTATCTATAAATCTCTCTTATCTAAGCTAGAAAATTTCTTTTGTTCAAATTCCCCTAAATATATCATAGATTTATTATTTCTATACTGTCGATAGAGTTTTTGCACTTCACAAGCGGGTTAAAATGTTGACACGTATCCCATTCCATATTTAATTAATTCAATATTTAATATTCAAATGATTTATTCTTTAAAAAACACATTTTGAGCATTTAATCTCGCATATACAGTCTGCTAAATTTCATAACGGTGGATTGAATAATTTTCTATATATTTTATATTATAATATTAGTATATATATGGATTCTCTAATATATGGATTCTCAATATTAGATTTTTTTAAGCTACACATTCTTTTTTTTTTTAGTATATTTACAGGTTAACCTTATTCGAACCGGGTTGACCTACTATGAGGGTAAGCTACACATTCTATAGTGTCTAAGACATGTACTCTTTGATAACTATAGTACTAATAAGGTTTTTTTTTTTTTTTTTTGCTGTTTTTTGGCACCAAGTACTAATAAGTTTTTAATCAAAGGTTTTTTATAAGCATGAAGTTTTTCATTGAATGTGAAATTATATATATATATATAAACACACACAAATAATATTTAAAGCATACAAATAGTGTGAACATACTGCTCATATATATTATATGCACATTAAATGTATACATTATCACTATGCATCCACATTAATTTCATTATCACGATACGAAAAATACATGGAATTCATGGTTTCACCCGAATTCATATCATACATATATCTATATATTATTATTCAATAGATTAATTAGTAGTTAGACTATGATGCTACATCACCTACACATGTTCACATTAAGCATCCTCTCAATTAAATCCATAATAATATACAAGACTAGATATATAATGGAAGAAAAATAAAATTTGGAAGTAGCTGTGCCTTTTCATAAAAAAAATAAATACTCATTTTAAAATTTCTTTTCTCAAATTGCATATAGATTAAAAAAAACACTTTTACCCATAATAATGAAGAAATTCATCTCTATATGTATTATTTTTAAAAAAGAAATTTATCTCTCTAATTTTTTCATATAATAAGGACTAAGGTTGAGAGGAAAAAAAACTAAAAAAAAAAAAACTAGCAAAAGGGAAGAATATAAAAGAAATAAAAGGGCATAAAAGAAAAGAAAAGCGAAAGTGGATAAAACCTGAAAAATAGAAAGAGTTTGGATAAAACGGAAACTCTCAACGATAAACAAAAAACCAAAAATCCAAATGACAAGAAAAACGGAAGTCAACTACCTCGTTATTACGCCGTTACATCCGGCCCCCGACGACAAACGATTAGTACTAAACTCTCTCTCTACTTGTGTAATTGTAAACCTTTGTTTCTGTCTCCGGTTCGGTCTCCTTTTTGTTTCGTTTTGTTTTTCATTTTTTAACCCTAGTTAATTTTTCTTAACTCTTTCAGGTTACTCTCTCTCTCTCCCTTTCTCCTTCAATCTTCAACGTTCACTCTCTCTCTCTCTCTTTCTGCTGTCTTTCGCTTTTTATATATAAAGTAATATAAGCACCCTTTCCCTTCTCTGTCTCTCCCTCTTTCTCTCTCGAGGATTAATTCTTTTGTTCTTCAATTTCTAATTAATTCCCCTTTCTAACGAATTCAAATTTTCAGTTTTGATCCGTTACTTTAACTACCTTCTTCTTTATATTGTAATTCAAGAACCCCAGTTTTGCTTCTTTCTTTTTCTTCTTCTTTTGGGGTTTGAATTCAAAGAAAACCCAGAAAGAATACAAGCAGAGAATATCTGGGTTTCGTTGGGTTTTTCGAGAGTGCTAACAATTCGAGGAATTTAAGGTTGGTTTTTGTTTTTCTGGGTTATTTTTTATTGTTTGAAAAATGGTGGTGAAGATGATGAGGTGGCGACCATGGCCACCTCTGGTTTCGAAAAAGTACGAGGTAAAGCTAATTGTAAGAAGGTTAGAAGGGTTGGATCTGGCTGGGGAAGGTTTACAGAAGCCGGAGAAATTAACGGTCGAGATTCGATGGAAAGGTCCAAAGGCTTCCCTTAGTTCTTTGAGGCGAACGGTCAAGAGGAATTTCACCAAGGAATCCGAAGGCGTTGACGAGAACGGCGTCGTCTTGTGGGATGAGGAGTTTCAAACCCTTTGCAGCTTATCGGCTTATAAGGAGAATGTCTTTCATCCTTGGGAGATCGCTTTCTCTGTCTTGAATGTGAGTCTCAAAACAACGGATTCTTTTTTGTTTTGTTTTGGTTTTCTTGTTTATTTGTGCGGGTTTTTAGGAAATGAAGTTTTTCTTTTAAATTCTTGTTATTATAAATAATGGACAATTTTTTGGGTTTAGATTATCAAAGAGCTGGCTTTTGGGGTTTGTGTCTTTTTCATTTCTATTGGATTTCGGGGAAAATATTTCATGTTTATGAATTTTTGTCATTTTTATGTGTTTTGATTATATTTTTATGCATTTTCTTGTGTTTGTTAGTTTGGTTGTTTGATTGGGGATGAAATTTGACATAGCTTGAACTGTTCAGTGTTCTTTAGAAATCTATAGTATTGGATATAGTTTTGAAGAATTTCAACTATAAATTTGATTGAAATTAATAGCTTGAACTTTTAATTTATTTTTTTCAAGATAAATTAGACCGGTGGTTGTGTTTCTTTATGGCAGTTGACTGTTGGAGAGTTGTTGATATTTTGAAAAATGACTAATATTTTTACATAGATAATATCAAAGGGACTATATTTTATCCTTTTTCTTACTTGCTTTGTTTGACAAATTGTGTTCAGTCTGAACTTTTTGAATGGTCTACCCATATTCAAACATAATATGTAGAAATCACGGTCGATTATTGCTGGTCCTTGGAGGCAGAATGATCTCACCTCCAAAATTTGTTTATCTTCTTATTTTTATAGCAATATATTTTGGTCAATGCTCTGCTATTTATGGCTGGTTTTGAGAAGTCATCTTTGAATTAACCTCATAGTTTATCTTTCTTGACGCAGGGCTTGAATCAGGGGGCAAAGAACAAGGTTCCTGTTGTTGGGACTGCATCATTGAATCTTGCTGAATATGCTTCTGCCGCCGAACAGAAAGAGTTTGAGCTAAACATCCCTCTCACGCTCTCCACCGGTGCTGCTGAGCCGGGTCCCCAGCTCTTGGTATGTGCCTTGAAATAGTTTTATTTGCGGCTCTACAGCGTTTGATAAATTAATTATCTTTACATTTTTAACCATTCTAATTTCAGTCTTTTTTTCATAATCTAGATATCACTTGGCCTGTTGGAAATAAGAACTGCTCAGGAAACCACGGAGCCAGTTCAGAGAGCATTAGTGCCCGTCACATCACCTTCTCGGCCTGGAGAAACTGTCTCAATGGAAAAGGATGAGCTCTCTGCTATTAAAGCTGGTCTTAGAAAAGTGAAAATATTTACAGAGTATGTTTCCACCAGGAGAGCAAAGAAAGCATGTCGAGAGGATGAGGGCAGTGAAGGAAGGTGTTCTGCCAGGAGTGATGATGGTGAGTATCCATTGGACACAGATTCACTTGACGATTTTGAGGAAGGAGAATCAGATGAAGGAAAGGATGAGTCTGCTGTCAGGAAGTCTTTTAGTTATGGTACTCTGGCATATGCAAATTATGCTGGAGGATCAATTTACTCCAGCATGAGGATCAATGAGGAAGGTGAGGATTGGGTGTACTACAGCAATCGTAAATCAGATGTCGGCTGCTCCATTGTTGAGGATTCTGCTGCATCAGTGTCAGAGCCATCCTTGTCGCAGAGTTCCAAGCGCAGCATTCTGCCTTGGAGAAAAAGGAAACTGAGCTTCAGGTCTCCTAAAGCCAAAGGGGAACCATTGTTAAAGAAAGGAAATGGAGATGAGGGTGGCGATGACATTGATTTTGACCGCCGGCAGCTTAGCTCTGATGAATCTAATGCACTTGGGGTGAGTCATTTATTTATTTATTTTGTTCAATTCAAATTATAGCTCTCTATCTGCAATCTGCTGAAGAATAGTGCAACCCTAGTTTTAATAGATGATCATTTTTTATTATCATCAATGCTTTAAATATATTGATTTTTCCTGTGTCCTTATTTTATAATGTAGGCTAATACTGAAGTTTTGTCATCTCATGATGCCTTTTGAATTCATGCACCTCCAAAAAAGATACATGTTTGTATATATCTGATTGGGATGTGGATATCCAACATAGTTAAACATACTTCATACTTCGTGATCTTAGCTAAGTTTGCAGGTCCCTCCAATGCATATTACTTTTCCAATGCCCCGCTATTGGTCAATAATCGTACCGTATAGTAATGCATTATCAACTGCATTTTTTCTCCACAACTATTACCATTTAACCATATGAAATGCTAATAGTTTCTAGTATCATGTGTTTTCACAGTGGCACAAGACAGATGAAGATTCATCTGCAAATCGCTCATCAGTTTCTGAGTTTGGGGATGATAATTTTGCTATTGGCAGTTGGGAACAGAAAGAAGTGGTAAGCCGTGATGGACACATGAAGCTTCAAGCACAGGTTTTCTTTGCTTCTATTGATCAACGGAGTGAGCGGGCAGCCGGTGAAAGCGCATGTACAGCCCTTGTTGCTGTTATTGCTGATTGGTTTCAGAACAACCATGACTTGATGCCTATTAAGTCTCAGTTTGATAGTTTGATTAGGGAAGGCTCATTGGAATGGAGGAACCTGTGTGAGAATGAGACCTATAGGGAGCGGTTTCCTGACAAGCATTTTGATCTTGATACAGTTCTCCAAGCTAAAATACGTCCTCTTTCTGTAGTGCCAAGGAAGTCCTTTATTGGATTTTTCCATCCAGAGGGGATGGATGAGGGAAGATTTGACTTTTTGCATGGTGCAATGTCTTTTGATAACATCTGGGATGAGATTAGTCACGCTGCTGCTGAATGTTCAGATAGTAGTGAACCTCAGGTGTTCATTGTTAGTTGGAATGACCATTTTTTTGTTCTCAAGGTTGAGCCAGAGGCTTACTATATCATTGACACTTTAGGAGAGCGGCTTTATGAGGGATGCAATCAAGCTTATATTTTAAAGTTTGACAGAAATACTGTAATTCACAAGCTACCAAATGCGGCTCAATCATCAGAAGAGAAGCCGAGCGGTGATCAGCAAATAGCAGCAGCTGCATCAGAATCCAAAAATTCACAGGTTCAACCAGTCAATGTGAAGGATGGTTCTGTTGCCGGGGCTATAGTTACCAAACTTGATGAATCAACAAAGAGTGAGGAGAGTGAGGAGGTTGTTTGCCAAGGAAAAGAGTCCTGCAAAGAATACATTAAGAGCTTCTTGGCAGCTATACCTATTAGAGAGTTGCAGGCAGATATCAAGAAGGGTTTAATGGCATCAACACCGTTACATCACCGACTACAGATTGAATTCCACTATACCGAGTTCTTGCAACAACAACCTGAAACTTCTGCAACTCCAATGGCCACTGTTACAGAAACTCCTATGACCAACGGTATTGAAACTCCAATGACCACCGGCACCGAAATAACAGCACTGTCAGTCGAAGTTCCATTAACTGAAGTTGCTGCATAGAGATGACTTACTGTAAATTTCTAGGAAAAGTGTGATTACTCTCTAACTTGTTTTTTTTTTCTCTGTTTTACTATGGGTATCTAATGATGTGAATGGGGTTTAACAAAGAGGAACCCGTTTGAGCTTTTTTTTTCCCAATCAGTTTGGCGAATAGAGTTGTGTTTTCTCCTAAGTTGGCTGGAAATATAACATTTTAACTTTTTTTTTCTTTTTCAAATATCTGGACATGAATTTGTGTCTCTATTACCTTACTGTTCCATTGCATCAACTTCCCCACATGTTCTATCTTTCTAGGGAAAAGGTATTACGTGTTATAAACTTTTTCTATTCTTTTAAACTGGTTCAACATCAGCAAATATGCCCTTTATCCTTTTTAACAGTTGTCAAAATATTCTCATGTTCCTAAATCCTAGCACTTGGTACTTTTTGCAGGTTACATGGTAAAAAGAAAAATCTTAAACTGTTCTGTTCTGTCTGATTTTTCTTGGTTCCAATTTTCCAATATGATTTTTTACTTGTGACTATGATTCAGTTCAGTCCTTTTTTGCTTTCACAGTTTCAGAATCTAACATTAGCTTGACTGTACACGATTTCATCATCCCATGTCTTCACTTCTTTTGAAGGCAAAAAAAAAAAGAAAAAAAAAGAAAAGGGTAAATGCTCTCTGACTGAAAATCTAAATATTCTTTTCTTTCAATTTTCTGTTTACTCTCTGTATCCTGCACAAGGGAAAGTAGAACTTTTCAAGGTTGGTCTTGAGAGCTGGAATAAAAGATTCTTTAAAATGTATGGTCGTTTTTGAGAAAGAAAACTTTCCTTTCTAAAGTTTCTTTCAACAAACTTTTTTTCTGCCACAGCCTTGTGAATTATTATGCCAAGTTTTGAGTAATGGTTTTCCTGTTTGCTAACCTAAGCCCTACATAGGAATCTAAATACCTTCATGTTTAGCTTCTGAATTTCTGAATTATTCGTGATGTATAGTTCAAAACATCCACATTTTCTGGTTTTCTTGTTCTTGCAATCAAACCAAAATACCAAATCAAGGATGTCAAAAAGGATTCATTCATTTCCTTTTCTATTATTTATGTGAATATATTTGTTAAAGTTTGGAGGGAAGAAAAATGATAATGATTGATGAATTAGGGAAGGGGAGGTTTTTGACTTGTTCCAAAACCAAAATAATTGGCGCATGCTGCGGGATTTGCAAGCAATGTCAAAAGCAAACTGAAAAAAAAAATGCAACCCATTTCCATTATTGAATTCAAACTGCAATATCCTTGTATAAAAGTCTTTGATTGTAAAAGATTTTGAGATTCTTCAATGATTTTTTTAAATCAAGAACATATACAGATATATGGGTGTTTCTTTTTTTTTTTGGTGAATGATATATGGGTGTTTCTAAGAGATTTGGATTCTGAACTGAACCTGTTCCAATTTAAGATTAGGAGCTGGTTGCTTGACAGGCTTGGACTTTTCGTTGGGCTCACTTTTTGTCTCAACTGTTAAATGGGTTGAATTTCTAAGCCTTGTGAGAAGTTCAATTTAAACTCCAGTTGAGGCCTTGGTTTGAGTATAAGACTTCTTTTCTAAAGCCCAAATCTAAGAGGATAAAATGTAACTACATGAATGGACCCATTACATTATTTTTCTGTAGTCATCCACCCCAAAGCCAAACAGGAATCCTTCACTTAGGGCTGGTTATCGGTCGGTTCGGTCGATTGACGGTTAAATGTACCTAATATTGACCATCAACCAACTAAGTTATATTCCTAACCGCCAACTAACCGACAAGGTTGTATAACCGCCAACAATCGACCGTCGTAGGTGCGGTCGTTTATGGCGGTTTAATCGGTTAAACTGTTAAATAATTTATTGCAATTTGAAATAATTAGTAGCATAAGATATTACTTTAAATTAAAGGTTTACATTTACAAATTCAACTTTAAAGCCATAAACCCAAATAGACAAATAATTTTTCCCTGCCAAATACTCAATAACAGATAGATATAACTCCATGGCTTTAAAGTTTGATGAACTACTAGTCTACTACCATTTACACAAAAGTGTTAAACCTGCATAAAAGGTTAGTAGCATCATTGCATTTAGTCATTTACACAAAAAGCTCCACTGAACAAAAGGAGCACTTAACCATCAGATCAGATATTCAGATTCAGACCTAAACCTTTGACCTATATAAATATGTACATATCCATAGTGCACTAACTAATTGTCTATGGACAAAAAGGAATAATTATAAACCCCAGCCACATGCATCAGCAATCAGCATCGCTCTGTCCCACAAGCAGCAACTAAAATGCTTCATTGTCATGATCAGCAGGCAGTAGCAGCAAAAGAATCCTTTACAACTTTATACTTTAACTTTACTTTAGTCTTTAATCTTTAAAATTAACAAGGGCAACAGAAGCAAATGCAAATCCAGCTCAGCTCAAGTGTCAATGTTAGATTCAATGGAAACCTTTTTCAGATCTATTCAAAAGGAAATATCCAATTAGCAGTTCATATATTCAAAATAAAAAGCAAAATGAAAATAAAGTTTGCAATGCTTAGTGTCTTACCTAGAGCCAACTGATCCAGCTCTAATTGCTCATCAATGTCTGGCATTAAATTCAGAGGACCCCTTCATCCAATCTTGAGCACATATAAGAGCTTGAACAACTTTTAGAAGTCATGCTACTTCTATACACATCAAGCACTTTTTCACCAGTGTTGAAAGCTATTTTAGAAGCTACAGTGGTCCTTCAACTAATTCCTAATAAAAAGGATTCAAATCAAAACTAAAGTGTTATAACCCATCAATGTAGTCAAGTTCAGAAACATTTTGTGGATTATCAATTCTTACCCATATTATTTTTTATACTACACATGGAAAACATTAATTGTTTGTTGGTATGTTAAATTTCATAATTTAGTAATGAAAAAAATATTGAGAATTTCTAGTATGGAATTAACACTGGTTAGATTGAGTGGAAGAGATCTTAAATTCGAGTCTTCTGTACAGATAAATAAATGTTAAAATTGACGTTCTCACATTTGAGGTCCAACACAACTCGATTCTTTTGCTGAATCGAGCTTAAGGCTTTAAAAATAGGCATCTTAAATATATATATATATATATATATATATATATACACCTAAGAGAAAAGACAAAAGTACATCAGTCATTTCAATCCTAGTGAAAAGTGTATTGGGACTTTTAGTAATTTTGGTAGATTTAAATACCAAAGTGCACCCTAAACTATCAACAGATGGACATTATACCACAAACTTTAATCTTGACCAATATGATACCCAAAGTATCATTTTTAAACAATTAGCATCCAAAATGGGATGAAATTGCCTCATGTGAAACAGCTTGTGGGGTACCATGTGTCAGAAATAGGGATGACAACGGTGTGGATTATACCACAAACTTTAATTTTGACCAATATGATACCCAAATTATCATTTTTAAACAATTAGCATCCAAAATGGGATGAAATTGCCACATGTGAAACAGCTTGTGGGGTACCATGTGTCAGAAATAGGGATGACAGCGGTGTGGATAACCGCCTTATTTACTATCCAAAACCGAAACCGTTTAATAATTTTGTATCTAAGAGACTAAAACCGCATCCAAAACCGCTTAAATTTTAAAGCCTATATTCAAATCTGCAATGAAATCGCGTAATAAAAACCAAATCCGCACCGCAAAACTGTTTATTAAACAGATATCCACTTAAAAAACCGAATCTGCATCCAAAACCGCAAACCATAAATTTTATGAATTACACCATAAATAAAATTTAGACTTTTTGAGTTTGTAACTTTTGGGTTGTTAGCATTTGGCCCAAGTAATTTAGACTTAAATTTCAATTACCAATTCAAAAGTACTTGGATTTTAAACGGTTTTTAAACGGATATTCGCTATTCAAAATCATTTAACATATACGGTTTCGGATAACGAATATCCAAGGCCTTAAACCTAAAACCGCACCGAATTTGTGTCGACGGATAGTAATCTCACTATCCAAAACTACTCCAAAACCGTTTAATAAACGGATTCAGATTTTAAACGGTTTTAAACAGGTCGAATATCCGCAAAAAAACCGCACCGCTGCCATCCCTAGTCAGAGATCTACTGATTTTTGTGCTAATTGTCCAACCTTAATAGTTTGGGTATCACATTGTCCAAAATTAAAGTTTGATATACAAATTGTCCATATATATACTTATAGTTTGGGGTGCACTTTGGTATTTAAGCCAATTTTGATAGAATATGAAGATAGAAAATTATATAGACTAATTATATATTGGAAATTTGGAAGAGATAAATAGACTAAACACATAGAACTAAATGCATGCATTTCATGAAAAGAAAAAATTAAAAGATGTTAAGAATTTCTAATACAAATAATGCATACATTTCGAAAAATCTTCTTTTAAAACATTATTTTTTTAAGTTCCTCATCGAAACACGATATAAGGATCTGGCTACAGCTGCTGCAGGCTTCGGTCTTGCCCCTAAGACTGCTATGAATTAGAAGAAAAACGCCGAGTAAGACCTCCAACAGAATAAAGCAGAGCATCAATTCAAAACAAGTATTTTGCCCTTCATAGCGATCGACAATATCGTTGCAATTTTTTTTTTCAGCAACTCTAAGATCTGATGAAACTCCAGATTTTGTGGCTATGTCTAATACTAACCGTTTGCATCTTGATTATAGGAGTAATGGGGATAAGTTGACATTTGATTGAGAATCTGTTATATTATAGGGATCTCCTTAATTATAGGAATTAATTCTGTAAATTAGCTATGTATTCACACTATGTATTCACCTATATAACTGTATTGTAAACTTCAGACAAATCATCAAGAACAGGTATATCCATAGTCCCAGTATGTGAAATATCAAGTAGAGAACCATCACCAATAAGAATTTTATCACAACCATGATATTGAGATAAAGAAGAAAGAATACCAGGGTCTGCTGTCATGTGAGCAGAGGCTGCTGTATCCGGAAACCAAGAATTATCTATTGGGCCATCAAGCTTCATTGCTGCCATAGCTTGTCTAGCTTTCTCAGATTGATATGCATGATTGAATCTGTTATAGCAATCTAGAGCAGTATGTTTAGGCAACTTGCATATTTGACAGACAATCTTAGTCTTACCAGAGTCATCTTGAGAGTTGTTTCCATGAGTTGAGGAGCCATTGGAATTGCTTCCACTGTATCCATCATTGCGATTGAACCTATTATTATAGGTTTGAGGGAAGCCACGACCTCTTGAAGAGAATGAGCCACGGCCGCGTTTTGAGAAGTTTCTGTCGGCCGTATTTCTTTGTGACATAAAGGCCATATTCAGATTTGGTGACTTTGAGGTTTGATGCAAACTTTTCATGGTTTCATGACCCTGAAGTAGTGGAATCAGATCATTATAAGTAGGAATTGGGGGCTTCAACATAGAAGTGATGAAGGATTCATAATCTGATCCAAGGCCACGAAGAAGTCCAAAGACTTTGGCACGGTCATCGACCGGTTTTCCTATTGTTGCAAGATCATCGCAAACATTTTTGAAAATTCGGATGTAGTCTGCCATGCTATGACCATCCTTAGTGTGATTTTGAAGTTGTAGCTGAAGAGAGATCTCTCTTTCTTGAGTATCTTGAGCGAAGGAGTCTACCAACGCTTTCCAAACTTCTGCAGATGTTTCTAGGCCAACAACAAGGCCAAGAGCTTCTTCTGAGAGTGTACCCGTAATCCAGCCACGGAGAAGTCTATCAGATCTTCTCCAAGCAACAAAATCTGGATTTTCTTTTTCTTGTTTTGCATCCTCATCCTTTGAAACATGAGACTTAGGCATAGGGGTTGCTCCATTGATAAAGCCAAGCATATCTTGACTTTCAATAAGTCCAAGCATCTGTGTTTTCCACAACAAGAAATTTTTGGAGGTGAGTTTAAGTGAAACAAAATTTCCCATGTTAAGAGTGGATGGGTAAGAGTATATAGGTGCACTGTTTGAGGAGGTCATGGTGTTTGGTTGGATCTAAAATTAACAAGAACGAAAAAAAAAGGAGAGGTTTTTGCACAGAGGTGCTTTTAGGCTCTTGATACCATGAAGAAAAATATGAATGGTTTATGAGAGAAGAGTGTGTTTCCTTGATGATTTGTCTGAAGTTTACAATACAGTTATATAGGTGAATATATAGTGTGAATACATAGCTAATTTACAGAATTAATTCCTATAATTAAGGAGATCCCTATAATATAACAGATTCTCAATCAAATGTCAACTGATTACGGGTATACCTGTTCTTGATGGTAATCTCCAATTAAATAATGTTCTTGTTGTCCCTGAGATAAAGAAAAACTTGTTGTCCGTTGGTCAACTGACAGATGATTATCCTTACACTTGTGAATTTTCTTTTGCTGGTGTTGTGATAAAGGACAGGGAAACCGGGAAAATGATTGCAAAGGGCAGTAAACAAGATGGAGTCTATGCCTTAGGCACAAAGGAGAAGGCAGCGTTCTTTTCAACCAGATTTAAGACGGCTTCGGATGAAGTCTGGCATCAACGTTTAGGCCATCCACAGCCCAAAGTAGTAGAATTATTAAAGAAGAATAAACTTATTACAAGCACTAGTGGTAATAAGGTTGAACACTTTTGTGATAGTTGCCAAATGGCTAAGGCATGTAGGCTCCCTTTTATTCTGTCTAATGAATTTTGTGATACTCCCATGGATGTTATTCACTGTGATTTGTGGGGTGCTGCTCCTGTTGCATCTTTTCAAAAGTTCAAATATTATGTCATTTTTGTTGATGAATACAGTAGATTTACTTGGTATTTTCCTCTCAAGCATAAATCTGATTTCTTCCAATGCTTCTTGAATTTTCATGCTTATGTGGAAAATCAATTTGGCAAAAAGATTAAAGTTTTTCAATGAGATGGAGGGGGTGAATTCACTGATGGCAGATTTGTTCAATTCTTGCAAAATAATGGCATTAAGCTTCAATATGCATGTCCAAAGACACCTGAACAGAATGGTTTGGTGGAACGCAAACATCGCAATATTGTTGAATTGGGTCTTACCTTACTCTTTCATAGCCATACTCCTAAACGGTATTGGGTTGAAGCCTTTGGAACAGCAATTTGGTTAATCAATAGACAACCATCTCGTGTTTTTGATTGGAAAAGTCCATTTGAATTATTGTATAATAAAAGCCCCCATTATAGTTGCTTGAGGGTCTTTGGCAGCAAATGTTTTCCTTTCTTAAGGAGTCATTCAAAGAACAAACTTGAGCCACGATCATTGCCATGCATCTTTCTTGGATACAGTGAACTTCATAAGGGTTATCGATGTCTTCATCCTCCAAGTGGTCGAGTGTATATCTCCAGACATGTAACTTTTGATGAGAAAGTCTTTCCATTCAAGGATCATGGATCTTTATTTGCTCCTTCTGATACTTGTGACTACTGAATTTATAGATTGGTTCTCAGGTTCACCTGCAGATGAGGACACTCTTGGAAAGCCCACTACATCTACGCCTCTCCATGTTAGTGAAACTCAATCACTTGAAGATGTGTCACTTGGGGCTTCATCATTTCCAGATGTGTCATGTGCTACTACTCCATCACATAGCTCAACTCCAGAAAGTGCCACTGATTTTACTCTTATCAACGAAGAAGTTCACAATCCAGATCCTTCAATTCCTATGAATCATGTACAACAAGAAGAGGTTGTTATTAATTCTGAACCACAAGTGCCATCCACAAATTCATCACCAATTGCAACTCGGCAAAGCCACGGTATCGCCAAACCTAACCCCAAATATTTTAATGATGATTTTTGTTTTACTGCCACTTCAATTCCAATTGAACCAAAGTCAGTTAAAACTGCTCTAAAGCACCCTGATTGGAAAGCTGCTATGGAAGAAGAAATTCATGCGCTGATGCAGAATGATACGTGGGAGCTTGTTCCACCATCCAATTCCATGAATATTGTCGGGTGTAAATGGGTCTTCAAAACGAAGACCAAGGCTGATGGGTCATTAGAAAGGCTTAAAACGCGACTTGTCGCTAAAGGCTTCAATCAAGTTCCCGGCGTTGACTTTCTTGAAACCTTCTCCCCTGTTGTTAAGCCAGCTACAATTCGTGTTGTTCTTACAATTGCATTAGCACGTGATTGGGAGATTCGACAGCTTGATGTCAAAAATGCATTTTTGCATGGGTTCTTGAATGAGCCAGTTTTTATGACTCAACCACCTGGGTTTCAGAATAGCCAACATCCTAATTATGTGTGCAAACTCAATAAAGCACTCTATGGGCTTCGCCAAGCTCCTCGGGCATGGTTTGATCGCTTTAGCACTTTTCTTTTATCATTTGGCTTTACTTGTAGTGTGGCAGACTCTTCTCTCTTTGTGCTACAATCCTCTCGTGGTACTATTCTTTTATTACTCTATGTGGATGATATCATATTGACAGGATCAAATTCACATTTCCTCAGAGATTTTATAGCTGCACTTGGGCGAGAGTTCTCAATGAAGGATCTTGGTCCACTCCATTATTTTCTTGGTGTTTCAGTTACTCCTTTTGATGGTGGTATTCTTCTACATCAAGCTCAATATGCTCGTGAGTTATTAGACCGTGCTCTCATGCACAATTGTAAGCCCATCTCAACTCCTATGGCAACTAAAAGTGGTTCCTCCCCAAATGATGATGCTATTTATTCAGATGCTCCATTTTATAGAAGCATAGTTGGGGGTCTCCAATATTTAACCTTCACTCGACCTGATATTTGCTATAGTGTGAATTATCTCTGTCAGTTTATGCATCAACCCACCAACCTTCATTTTCGGTTGGTAAAAAGACTCTTGAGATATGTCCAAGGCACTCTTGATTATAGTATTCGACTTCTACGTCATCAACCATTGGAGTTATGTGGATTTTCTGATGCTGATTGGGCTGGATGTTCTCTCACTCGTCGCTCTACCACTGGGTATTGTACATATCTTGGTGGTAATTGCATCTCATGGAGTGCTAAAAAGCAGCCAACAGTAGCTCGCTCAAGTACTGAAGCAGAATACCGTGCACTAGCATCTGCAGCAGCGGAGATGACATGGTTATCATTTGTTCTTCGTGATATTGGAGTTTATCTCAAGAAGCCACCAGTTCTCTTCTCAGATAATATATCAGCCTTACATATGACAATCAATCCTGTGTTTCATGCACGCACAAAACACATCGAGATTGATTATCATTTTGTGCGAGAAAAAGTTTCTGCAGGTTCTCTTGTCACACAATTTGTCTCTTCCTCCAACCAAGTGGCAGATGTTTTCACCAAGGGCTTGCCTCGCCATGCACTTCTCCTGTTACGAGTCAAACTAGGCCTTTGTCAAATTCCACAGCCTAGTTTGAGGGGGCGTGATGAAACTCCAGATTTTGTGGCTATGTCTAATACTAACCGTTTGCATCTTGATTATAGGAGTAATGGGGATAAGTTGACATTTGATTGAGAATCTGTTATATTATAGGGATCTCCTTAATTATAGGAATTAATTCTGTAAATTAGCTATGTATTCACACTATGTATTCACCTATATAACTGTATTGTAAACTTCAGACAAATCATCAAGGAAACACACTCTTCTCTCATAAACCATTCATATTTTTCTTCAAGATCTTCCTCCGGCTGGCTGGCTTTAGCTCAACGATCCGATTCCCAAACAAGTAATGGAAACGCACTTCCTGATCTCTTCTTATTTTTTGTTTTTGTTGCTTGATGAAATAATGGTATATATGCATGGCGGGTTTTTATAGCAAAGTCAAGTGTCTAAAATAATTAGCTTCTTCGCGAAATGGACGTAACTGATTTAAAATGAATGGCTTGTCCAAATTTTCAGTGTCCTAAGGCCTACACGTTCAGGAATCAAAATACCAAATAATTTGTTTATCAAAGCAAGGATGTCAAAAAGGATTCATTCATTTCCTTCTCTATTAGTATTAATGTGAATATATATATTTAATTTGTTTAAGTTTGGAGGGAAGAAAAATTATGATGAAGATGAACGGAAGGAAAGGCTTTTGACTTGTTCCATAACCAAATAATTGGCGCATGCTGGGGATTTGCAAGCAATGTCAAAAGATTTTGAGATTCTTCAATGATTTTTTTGTTAATCAGGAATATATATGGCTTAAATGTCAAAATGCACCCTAAAATTTATACGGATTGTCATTTTGTATCCATTTTTTTATTTTGATCATATCGCATCATAATATTTTATTTTGGGTACATTTTGCACCCTCCATTACCGAAAATTCGTTAAGTACCTGACGTCGACGCTGTTATGTTGCTGACATGGCATGCCATGTCATACGGAAATTGCCACATGGCATGTCACATCAGCATAAAAGGAAAGAAAATAAGAAATTTTGCCACGCCAGCATGTCACGTGGCATTTTCATCCTATGTGACATGTCACGTCAGCACAATAATGACATTGTAATTTCTGTTATAGAAGGTGCAAAATGTATCAAAAATAAAACATTAGACTGCGATATGATTAAAATAAAAAAATTGAATACAAAGTAACAGTCCGTATAAATTTTAGTGTGCATTTTGACATTTAAGATGGGGTTCTTACTACGAGATTTGGATTCTGAACTGAACCTGTTACAATTTAAGATTTGGGGCTGGTTGCTTGACAGCCTTGGACTCGGTTCACTTTCTGTCTCAATTGTTAAATGGGCTTAATTTCTAAGCCTTGTGGGGAAGTTCAATTTAAACTCCAGTTGAGGCCTTAGTTTGATCAGCATAAGACATTTTTTCTAAAGCCCAAATCAAAGAGGATGTCTCCTTTTCCCTTTTTTTTCTTTTAAAATGTAAATACATAAATTAGCATAAAATATTATTGGACCCATTACATTATTTTTCTGTATTCATCCACCCCCAACCTAGAATCCTTCAACTGATTCCCAATAATATGGATTCAAATGAAAATTAAAGTGTTATAACCGATATCAATTTAGTCAAGTTTAGAAATTTTTTGTGGATCGCCACTTCTTACCCATAATATAATTTTCATACAATACATGGAAAGAAATTAATTGATTGTTGGTATGTTAGATTTCATAATTTAGTAATGATAAAAATACTTAGAATTCTAGTATGAGAAATTGAGAGAAAAGAATTGGATAATTCTAATAATATCTCGAATTTGATTCTTCTCAAGAACAATGTATTCAAAAAATATACGCAGGAAAAGATTCTTTTATTTGAACTCCAACATAACTCTCCAATATGGTTAATGACTAGTAAAAAAAGGAAAAGAATTCTTTCTTATTGGGACCTCAATCCTCCTAAAATTAATGCGATATTAAGCTTGAATGGTACCAATACTGCTATTACTCGAAGCTTAATATGCAAATTAAGAAAGCTGCCTTTGCTCTTTAAGGTAAAGGTGTAAGTGAAAATGATTTATAATGTCACCAATATATATTCAATATATATAACTTTTTTGATTCCTCTATATAACTTTATCTACAATTGAAGGAAAAGCCATGTGCCTTCTTTTCCCTACTAATCATGCCAGTCTCATCTAGATCATGACATAACTTCATATTTGTCAACCTACACCTCTCTATCAAAAAAGTACTTTGGATAGTTTTTTTTTCTTCTTTCTCAAACCCCACATGCCCTTTTCCTTCCTTCTTAATTTGGTGCATTTCACACTACCAAACATTCAGAAAATGTCTTTGTTTTTATCTTAAAAACATTTAGTTGTGAAATTATATATAGGGTTTGGTTTCATGATGAATAATGATGACTTGACTTTATTTTTAATATTTTATTAGTTCAGGAAAGTTTTGAAGTATAAGAGCTTATAGCATCTTAAGCAAATCAACTACGTATGTATAACTTCATCAAAAAATATAAACCATATAGGAGATAGTTTTCTTTCATCCTAGATTGTCCATCTCATAAGTCAAACTTGAATTCTTCTATAGAAAATTTCAAGCTCCAATCATTGAGAGATTCATTGGACATTTACATATAGATCGCCTACTAGGGAGGGATTCGATCAGTGAAATTTGAAGCTAATTGCAATATACAAAGCGTACGAATCTTAATCACTTACGTGAACGTTTTATTCATTATTTCAACTTTTGAAACTAGAAAGTGGAAGACATTTGTTTGGTAATGCCCTTTATTCTTCGACTCTTTTAGAAAGTGAAAAAATGTTTGCTTTTACTAACCTATTGATTGATACCCAACTAGTTAAAACTTTTAACCTAAAATTAAGGATAGAAGGTGAACCCTCTCATTTACATGCATTAAAGAAAAAAAGGAAAACATCCAAAAGATGATAAAGGAAAGTAAAAAAGTCACTAAGAAACTAAATAAATCTTAGAAAGTGAAGCATGAGAATCAAACATGTTACCGTAACAATAGCAATTCCAGAAATCGATTTCTGTGAAAGAAAAAAGAATGTCTGTTGTTGAAAATCCCACAAAAGATAGATTTTCCCATTCTTCAAATTATGATGTAACAAAAAGTTCCATTCTATAAGTATTTCCAAGCACTACTATACAAAATTAGTACAAAATTTCATGGTACTGTAAAAAAAAACATAGTACAATCTGCTGATCGAGGAAGAACATGAAAGATAAGAAAAGAAAATCAGATCATCAAAAAAGAAAAAAACAGAGACAAACATGATTAACCCCATTGTTATATCAGTTAAAGAAAATCAATACACACATGAGTTCATCAACAGCAGATTCTAAAATATTAATTCTACAAGTCATAGAATATATTATACAATAATGTTAAAGAACAAAAAAAATCAAGAAAGGGTACAAATTATTACCAAGTAAAAGCAATTTTTTTCAGCAGCAAACGGGGCATTTAACCAATCCATTTTCATTACAGTCATGGCATTTGATGAACATTTCATTATCACCTTCTTTTTCTGCAGAGTTATAAACCTTTCTGCTGCCATTGCAGTTTGAGCAGACAAGAAACCTCATGTTGCCACAACCAGAACATGGGCAATTTGGTAAATTCGAAGGGATCCCTTCTAAAAGCTTTTTAAGCTTCCCTTGTTCGTGAAGTCCGACAACTTCATCGGCGCCGCCAATGTATCTTCCTTTTATGAAGAGCTTCGGCGGAATCACTCTGTTTCCACCCATTACCCGCCATAATTCTTCCCGGAATTCCATGTCCATTGCAACATCTCTTTCATGGACTTTGATTTTGAAACTTTCTAGAAGAAACCTGACACTGCTGCAATCTTCGAATGTTTTCCTTATTCCTCTCATGCTTGTCGTGTAGAAAATTACAGAGTCTTCTCCTCCAGGTGGACATTTTTCTTCAAAATCAGTTAAACATGGATGTTCTTCTTCGTCAGGTAAAATTTCTTCCTCGACAACATCGAAAAATTCCAATGCTGCCTTTTCTTCTTCATCTTTAACTGGTTCTGGGAGATTAATGATGTTGGTTTTGCAGTCTTGGTCTTTGAAAACTGATATGCCATGCCCATGGCAATTCTGATTAAGCTGAAGAACAAAGCCCTGTTTCAAATGGGTGATACTAGGAATGAATTTGAGTTTCTTTAAAAATCTGCCTCCCTTCATGCTTTTCATCTTCCTATTCTTATTCTTATATATACTAGAAACTGTGACACATGCAAATGACAGAAACTTTAAAAAAAAAATTGAGAAGGAAGGAAGTTGAAACTTGAATGAAGAAAAATGAGTTAGGAATCAGATTTTGGAGAGAGTGATGAGAATTGAAATGAGGTTTAATTTCTAAAGTGAAGGGAAAACTAAAAAGCTGAATGTTGGGTATGCTTTTAAAAGGTTTGAATGATCAACTGAACAGTGGGGTATGTATCTTTTTTTTCTCCATTGGAGTCCACTACTTACCCATAAGCCAATTTTTTTGGGTGCCTCATCATGGCATAAGGCTAAACATATATAAAAGCAAAATGAAGACTTTTATTGACTACATGCAGGGTCCTGTGTGTCTCATATTTGTACAATAATTATAGACCCTTAATTCTACTTTAATGTCATTTTGTTCTTCTTTTGTTCAAGAATTTCTCTTAATGATGTGACTTAATAAGTTTTAGTTGCCAGATATATAGAACATATGGACTCCACACAGATTGCAGATTTTTTTTTTTCTTCCAGTTCATTAAAATTTGAGCCTCTACCTGATTTTGTTTTCCTATATTTGTCTATTTGCATAATGTTGAAAAGTTTGATGGCTCCAGATTTCTGATAACATGTTTATCCTGCTAGAGATTCAATCAATTAGGACAGATTTGAAGTCGTCCTGACTTTAATTTTCATTTTTTTCTTTTTGCCAACTACTCGAAGATTGTTTGAAAGTTGATGGCCCAGAGATTATTTATATGTTTGGTTATATTCAATTGGAGCTATGAATTTCAATCAATGAAGAAATAATGAAAAATGAGTCACATATTAGCAAGAGAGACAATACTGTAGCAATGGTCATGATTTGTAGCAAGCGTGCAAAGCTGTATTTGCTTTCTCTCTTCTTTATTTTCGTAATCAACTGGAAATTGATTGGAATTATAGGTAACCCACGCATGGTTATCTTTGCATTGTGATTGATTCTCACATCTAAGCCATCATGAACCTTTTTTTTTTGGTCGAACATCATGAACCTCAAAGGGCCCCTTTTATACTAATACCGTATTAACGCTATTAATTTCTTATAAAAAAATCTCTAATTAACATTTCTAATTCAAGCCAAAATTAGGCCTTATATTCATTAGTTCGCAGCCATGCTTGGGATAATTCAAGGTTCATCCAAAATAAGCATCCTGGAAGTGCTGATGGGCGACATTTGGATGTTCTTCACATGTGAAAAGAAGGGACCAAGAGAAAATGGTTTCATGATCCATACACAACAATATATATACATATAATAATATACTAATACCCTTTAACTTATCATTGTAATAACTTACGAGGATAATCGAAGTTATGATTATACATGCAAAACTTAGAGATCAAACTGAGTATATATTACTTTACATGGATAATGAGACATTAAGATATTCTTATGTTTAACTATCGGCCACGGAGTCGGACGAATCCGATGCAAACCCGATGTAAAAATCAAAGCCAATGCATGTCAATTGATGTTTATTTGAGTCGAGCATCTTCATCTTCAATGAGTATGAACCCTGCACAAGGTGAAAGGTCGTCAAGAGTCTTGAAGATATATTAATCAAAGAAAAAAAAAAGGTGGCATTTCCTTGTTGTTTATTAAAGTGAAAATTCTTTCTTACAACACACCTAAATAATGTTATTGACCTCAACAGGTCAATTGTGATTACATTTGATTGCTGACAAATCAAACAAACAAAAGCAACTCGAGACTTGACAACAAACAGTCATTGAAGAAAATGAAAATACATACAAAGATGATAAACTACCCTTTAGCAATAGACACTACACTAACCTCAATAGACAAGCATTTGTTTTAGATATATGTGGACAAGATGGAACAAGTGAAAAGATAGCATTCTCTTATATTTCGTTCAAGAAAATTTGGTGACATACAGAACTAAGGCCTTATCCTAAGCTTATAGTATGAACAGCATATGAAGGGGTAGAGAAATCATGTTTCATGCCTTAAAAAGGAAATGCTCATGTTTTTTATATTCAGGAGATTAGTAATAATCTTGCAATTCAATTTTAATCAACCTTAGCATAAATTACCAAACATTATACCTAAGTGGTAACAACAATGAAAGATGGCTTACATCACATGACAGAACTTTTTATTTTTTAATGGATTGTTAAAAAGCAATGGGCATGAGTAAAACACAAATTACACAAGTCTTCATAGGTTTTAATGTAACAATAATTTTTCTGGGATTTAATGGCAGTTGTTGTAGGTATCTTTGTCAAACGTTCAATTTGCAAACAGAGATACTTGAACTAATAGTCAATGTCATAATCCTGATTGTTCTTTTCCTTCTTGATTATACCTAAATCACAGCTGAGCTAAACACGAACAATGAAACAAAGCATGGAAAATAGACAAATAACTATATAAAACTCTATTCTATCCAAAATAAAGAAAAAAAGAAGAAGAAGAAGAAGTAAAAAGGTAATAAAGAAAGGGAGATGCTTTATTTCATTTGTTTAACATGATGAAAATACAATGAGGGAACTAAAATGATATGACTTATCCTTCCACAACGATGAAAATCCTAAGATTGCCATGCATGGGATAAATAGAAGGAAATGACCAAGCATGGAGTTTAGCTTTTCAAATTTGCATTTTGGTCCTCAATCCTTTTTAGTTGTTGCCTTTTTTCTTTGTATACTTGGATGAAAATAAGGAAAACATACAGCATTTTCCTTATTTTCCCCATTCCTTCATGTATTCATCTCACTCATTTTTCAATCCATCCTAATTCCTATACATAGTAGTTAGTATAAACTTAAAGAACACTAGACAAATAGGTTAACAGTAAGGCATTTTAAATCTTCTGTTCATGCAACAACATCGGTGCAAACTTACATCTAAAAGGAATAAACCAAGCATTAACCAACAATTAATCAAAAATTAAGTTGGGACTTACAGGGGGAGTATATCCTGGCAAAACTTGCGAGTGAGAGACCACGAAATCACCAGCAGACACAGGGCAAGATGTCTCATCACAAAGGTCATGAGTCTCACTGTGAATGTGCCATCCAAAATACGAAACCTCAATCACCAATTGGCCTCCAGAGATGGCCGCGCCTGTAAAATCAGAATTGGAAACACAACCCACCTTCAATCAAAAACTAAAAACACCATCGTTTATTGGTAGCATGCTAAATCAACATCATCAATCATCCCACGTGACACAAAGCCACCACATAATCAGCTAATAATAATGGTATCAAGCTCTGGGACTACAAGACACGCCGCAAACCAATATCTTATATGCAAACACATACGTCCCGAGCATCAAATCATAACACCTAACATCATTTAACAAAATAGATTATGGGGAAAAAATTGATTAGTTACCTGAAGTTGCAGCAATACTGAAGTTAGCAGCCTTCCCCCTTGCAATCGGATTAGGTGAAATCTCAACTCCTTGAACCTTTACAGCATAGTCAGTTTTATCTGCAACAGCAGTATATCTTTTAACGACGGTAAAATAAAAGTAAACATAATAAAAAACCTCTACTTAGAATTTTATTATTATTATTGTTAAAACAATTCATATCAATTTCTAATACTGAGAGCTAATTTCATTAAAAAAAGATATCAGTAGACAGTAATTCAAAAACAATAAGAGAATTAAAATAGTAGAATAGATAATCCCACCAAAGAACAAAATAATAAACAATGAAATCAATTTATAATTTGAAGAAAAATCTTAAGCGATTGAGCAAGGGTTTAGAGAGGCTAACCGCAGTACTTAACGTCCTCGGCGACGGCCGACGAAACTAGAAGACATAACGACAGGAGCAAGAGAGGTGCAATGAACCGATTGTACTGGATCATCTCCATTGTTGCAGATAAAATTTTTGTGATTCTTAATTAGTTATATACTTATACTTTTTCAGGTTTAGGAGATTTTATGATATTTTTGGGGGAGAAGAGTTCTGAATATAGACGGTGAGAGTGTTTGGGGAAGACAGATATGGGACGGGAAGAGAAATTATGAAAGGTCGTTAAAAAAAAGTGTGAGTGATCTGGGCCGTTGATTTGTGTAGGGTCAGCATGATGAACGGACAGGATTCGTTTATTGGGAAATCCAGAATGGCAGTTAGTTGGCGGTGACCGTTAGGTGGAGGGTCTCTGTTGGCTATAAATTCGGTGCCTCTGGTTGTCTTTTTCGGTTGCTTAACGAAGGAGGTCTCCTTGACTCCTTTAAAGTCCTTTTCTATTTTTCTTTCTTATTTAATTTAGTAAAGCTATTTTATTTGATCTATTTTTTGTTTAAAATTTAAATTTAAGGAATTGTGATTAAATTAATTAATTTCATCGTGTTCTTTATATCTTTTTGGCCGAATCTATGGTTACTACCTAATTTAGTATGGTATAATTACCACTTTGCATCCTTAAGTATGTACGGATTGTCACTTTGCACCCAATTTTTTTATTTTGACCAAAATGCACCCTAAAATTTTATTTTTGTGCCACTTTGCACCCTCTGTCCGGTAGGACAAAACAAATCGATCACGGCGTCCGACGTGGCATACCACGTGGACAAAAAAATGACACGTGGCACGTATCCTTTTGTGCACGTGGCATGCCACGTGCCACTTTTTGAAACATGTGGCATGCCACGTGTCACTTTTTGGGCACGTGGCGTGACATGTGTCACTTTTTGGTACATGTGGCACGACTTTTTAGTACATGTGGCATGCCACATGTCACTTTTTGGTACACGTGGCGTGCCACGTCGGACACCGTGATAGAATCGTTTGTCCTACCCTGACGGAGGGTGCAAAGTGACATAAAAATAAAACTTTATGGTGCGTTTTGGTTAAAATAAAAAAGTTGGGTGCAAAATGGCACTCCGTACAAACTTAAGGGTGCAAAGTGGCATTTATGCCAATTTAGTATATTTGCAAGTTTTTTCAATTCAATCCTAACTAATAACTATTTTATATATATTTGATCTCAAAAAAAAATAACTATTTTATATTTTATAATAATTATATATATATATGAGAGAAAATCTCAATTTTTCGTCCATGACAAAATGTTAGGTTTGGATTCAACAAGTTTATTATTTAGCCTTTTTTTTGGGGGTTAAAGAAAATACAAAGGAGTGGTCGTCAACCTTTGTCTTATTAAAGAAAGGTATATCAAGTTATTGATCAAAAGCATATATATGTAAAGTGTAGTTTAAATTGAACTTGTTTGAACATTTGTATGAAGCAAGTGAGAGTTTAAAAAATCAATTAAGATATAATTTAGAGTTATTTGTTTGGTAAAGAGAAATAATAAAGAATATAACTATTTAATTAATTATCACGAATAAGCCAAAATCCATACTTTAATTAAAACTTCTTCAAGTCTTTCATTTCAATTTTTTTTTTATGAGCAATAGATATAATGTATAATGTACAAAAAGAAGATCACTTGGCTCTTTTTATTATTGTTTTATTAGTGTTTTTCCTTTTTTCTTGGATGTTTAGACATATATAGGTTCTAGCAAGAAAAAAAAAAGAAAGAAAAAAAAGACATATATAAAGTTATTTGATTGTAATAAAATTTGGTTCTTCTTATACATCTTTAAAAATAATGCATGTCACTTTTTCTCTTTAATTACAATAATAATAATATGACATTTACATGATCACTTGCCATGACCTTTTTAAGCATGAAGATAACCATATATCTTTTAATGATGTAACAAAAAAAAGAGCATGCACCATGCAAATTTTAGTTGCTCATTCCCTTCTTGTGTTTCCGTGCAGTTTTGCTGATTTATCATATCTTGCAGCAATAATTTGCAACCGGTAAGTAATTATCTTTATTTTGATATATGTTATTTATCATATCTTATTTTTATTTAGATGAATAAGAGTTTCAAATTATATGCTGTCCAGCTGAAAAAACTTGAAAGAACAAAAAGATTAGAAAAAAAAAAAAGAGAGAAAAATCTATTAGTCTACCTAAAAAAAAAGTATTTATAAATGCAACTAACTATGATACGATATTTAGATTTCCTACCCATTTTTTTAAAGCTTCTTGGCAAAGAGACAATCTCTAGAGTCACCTTCAGCCTCTTTTTTATACTATCTTTTTAAAAATTTATTGGTAATGTTTCCTTTTCAATTTTTTTTTTAAAGGGATATTGGCAATGTTCCTTACTTCATTTTTTAGGCCAGATGTTTCTTACTTCATATAGTTCATACTTTTTTTTTTTTGCTAATAGTTCATACTAATACTAGTATTATTATACTCTACCATCATAACTTGACCTTTCGGGCATTTTTATTTTCTTTTATATCAAAGCTTATGCAATGTTGTGTCACCCATATCAATGTGCCAGCCGATATCCAATATGAATGTTAGATAAAGTGTATTAATATTGTAGGTGAAGGAACATTTAGGATATGGTATGGCCGATTTCTTTTTCTGATCTCCGAGAAGAACAGAGAGATTCAAACTCGACTCTTTGAAACGAGATTATATTCGTGTATTTATCATTAAGTCAAATGCTCGCGTGTATATATGACATGATATGGACTGATTTGTATGAACAGTGCACATTTTTCTTTCTCTCAATCTTGAATTGGCTTGATAGAGTACTAGAGTCTTGTCTTTTACGAGTTGCTAGTAAGAAAATGATTGCATTTAATACGAATCCATGTGCAAACAACTTGCAAAAAGAACAACATATATGTCAACTGGATGGATATGGTGTGGGTGTGTCAATTAGGAGTATAATGTAAGTAGTGGGAAGATTGAAGAAAGATGAGCAATGCTCTTCAATTTTTATTGTTGTAATGTGGGGTACCAAAAATTTAAGTTGGAAATCTAATCTACATTCAGAATTTGTTGGATTTTCAATTTCCCTGTTCCCCTGTTTCTTCATTATTAGCATTCTTCAATGAAAGCTTCAATTTTTAGCAAATTGATCCAACATTGGATTGAAATTTTTTCTTTTCTTGATGTCAACAAGATCAAGATTTCTATAAGTTAAGCAATGGAAAACTTATCTTCATTGCTGT
Organism: Corchorus capsularis; assembly: GCA_001974805.1. Taxonomy (NCBI): domain Eukaryota; kingdom Viridiplantae; phylum Streptophyta; class Magnoliopsida; order Malvales; family Malvaceae; genus Corchorus; species Corchorus capsularis. The sequence goes on along the minus strand of AWWV01012074.1, from coordinate 17,655 downwards.
GCCTACTGACTAACTACAGTGATGGCCTGCTGCACATGCTCATTAATGTCATAGTTGCAGTATATTATTAAGATCTCAAAAGAGATCAGAATTGAACTGATAAACCTTTTATATTCACTAAAGATTCTCCTTAATTAGCAATTTAAGGAAACAAGTAACAACATCCCACTAAGCTCCCTTTGGTCTCTGTTCCTGTTTCTTCCCCTGTCAGAGATCAACATTTCTTTCTGATTCCATCATTTTTTTGCCACTAAATTTCATGTAAATGAATTCCCATAACTAATTTGCTTTTGTATGAATATATATAGAAATATAGAATCCAAAATCAAGCAGAAAGAGGAGAACAACAACAAAAAAGGGAAATTTCTTTTTGTTTCTGTATGGAATTGTTGTAACAAATTTTACAATGACTTGAATGATGAGGAAAATTGAGCAAAGTTGAAAGTAAGTAAGATAGAATAGATTCTTTTTGACATATCATCAACCACCTTGCCGGCTAGCCAAAGGAACCACTTCGGCAAGCGGAGTCGACAAGGGCGTTGGGATTGGAGATGTTCTGCAAACCGGACATGTCGGGTGCAGCCGTAACCAAGGGTCAACACACTTGAGATGGAACAGATGGTTGCAATCCGGCAACACTCTCAACGTATCGCTACTTTTGTAATCCGCCAAGCAAATCGAACAGCAACTAGCCGTTGAATCTTTCTTCTGTAACTTCGCCTCCGAGTATAGCAACTTCGGGTAACTTTTTATGGTTTCTTCGTCGAGACCCACATCGACGACGAAGCTTTCCGAATCATGAATCGTCGTCGCCGCCTCTCGTCTTGCCCTCGAACGGGCGCCGCCGCCGTGGGGTTGTTGAGTATTACTTCTGGTGCAAAAGTAAGAAGCCAATGTGATTGTCGTTATGAGAAGGAGGATTCCGACGGAAACTCCGATGCCATAGCCGAAACCGCCGATGTTGTTGGAGCCAAGGAATCCCCCAGAATCTGATGTGGTGTTCATTTCCTGGAAGAAAAATGAAGGAAGAAGAAGGATTTTGAGATCAAAAAAGGGGTTTGGTCAGCCATTGCTGTGGCTTGTGGGCCAAAAAGAAATGGTTATCTAGGGGAGCGTTTTTCAAACTCTAAAAAGTCAACGGTAACATGAGAGAGAGAAGGGAAAAACAATTGGGTCGAGTTTTAATTAAGGGAAGATGTATTTGTATTTTTTGTTGTTTAAGTAAACAAAAAGAGAGAGAGGTGTGGCAAAAACATGTGAATTCATTATGTTTTAAGATTATTATTTCATTATTTTGTATTATGAGGTATTTTGTCTGCAAGTTTTTGGAAGTCAACGGTTCTTAAACTTTAAGATATAGTAGTAGTACTTATAGCCTTTTGGTTTACGTTTGTTTGATTTGAGTTAACGTCTTTGTTTCAACTACTAATTAAAATTAGTACTAGTATAACTATAAATCTTATCTTAAACTCTTCATTTAAAATCCTTTTTCCTTTTTATGTTTTTCTCTTTAATTAGTCAGGAATTTTTTTTTGGCATTAATTAGTCAGGAATTTTATGAATGGAGAAAATAGACGCTGGGTGAGTTTCCTCCATGGAGTTTAATACAGGCATCGACGGATATATCGAACGGATATATCGACGGATATATCGACGGATATATCGAGGTATCAATGAAATTCAAAAAAATAAGTGGTCCAAAATGCACTAAAACGACGGATATTTATAGTAAACGTTTGAATTTTGCCTTGAAATTTTGACCAATTCTTATTTACATATTTTCACATGTTTTAGAATCAAGATATGATAAATAAAGTATATGTAGATATTATTTTTTTATTGCAAAAAGTGTATATAATATGTATAAATCAACTATACTAATTTAAACATACATTTATTTTATCTTCAAAATGATGGTTACCAAATTAACCACTTCATTAAATGTAAAAAATTATATGATTTCTTTTCTGAAGCAAGAAAGTACTAGTATAAATGCATTATTTTACATTATTTTAGTCACAAAACACAATCCAAAGCACAAATACAACCTCAGTACCACTTTGAATTTCTTAGAGGCTCAAAATCACTACTACCGTAGTTACCACTGCTATGACTTCTACTAGGCATGGGTGTATCATCTCCCCGGGGGCGGTAATCCAGTTTAAATATTCAAGTCATGACATATAAGGTTTATAAACCACCATATAATTGTGCACATATTCCAAATATGCCTCTCGACTAATACTTGTTAGCCATCCAATAGGGGGGCACTCACCCGAAACTGCGTTCGCGTTTGGCTGTTGCACCGGATGCTCATTATAAGTCCGTTGTTCAAGTGGATACTCTGGATACATGTTAGATGAAACCGATGATTCAAACTCATTTGCTCCAGATCTAGTACCATAACTAGAATTTGATTCAAAATGTACTCCATATCCAAATGAACTAGATGCAGTCGTTAAGCTCATCGAGCTAAACTTATCAGTGAGTTCACGTATTGCTCTTCTCCCTTTTCTATTTTTGGCCCCATGCCCAGCTCTACGAGATCCATGATCTTCATCTTGTGTTGCATGTGTGAAATCTGCCTCACATGGAAAAGGACTGTATGGTACATAATCACTCCCATAATTGTCACCATACCTGTTTGCATCTTCTGCTCCACTTGTCCATCCCACCTTGAGTACCTGTTGTTGTAGTTCTGCCTTCATTTCCCTCATCATCATCACATCTTCCGTGAGCTGAAGAACCTCTAAATTTAGGTTGGGAACCGAATCCAGGTGGAGGACCAACTGTTTCATTTGTTGAACAGTCTAGAATAACCTCTTCAGACATCACTTTGTCGACATCAATCCCAAATTTTTCAGCATGACTTACTATTCCTGACATGCATAAACTTATGCATGATGAAACGTTGCATAATTGGAAAAAAAATGAATAAAGTTTTTGGCCTTCTGGCCAAAGAGAAGATGGTAATGCATGTGTGTCAAGAATAGTAAGATTCCTGATATGCATAAACAAATCAGTTAAAATTTTGTATAATTCGAATAACAACAAAAATTTACATTAAGTGTTTGGCCTTCTAGCGAAAGACGAAAATGGTAATTCATACATGTCAGGAATCTTCCTATTATTGAGATGACCAAAACCCATACTTAATTGAAACAAATATTTGACAACAATGTGACTTTTACTTTGAACAAAGCTTTGAGCAAAAAAAAAATGACATAGAAGTGTTGTGTCGAATACCAAAATGGGAATGTTAGGAATATTACTATTAAATAGATGATCAAAACCGGATCAGACCAAATTGTATAAATTAAAAAGCTAATGTTACTTTTAAGAAAACATGCAGTTATTAGTTTGAAGAAAGTTTTGGAAAAAAAAACAGACATAAAATTATTATGACCAATATCAAATTGGCAATTTCAGTCAAATTATTATTTAATAAATGACCAAAAGGCATTTGAATGAAATTGTGTTATCGAGAAACCCGGGTCTATCTCAAACCGAATCACTTAAACGAAACAATTATTTGTATTACTATTACCACAGTTTTGTATAAATGACTTCAATTGCTAATATTTTTGAAAAAATGAAATAATTCATTGAAATGTTGCTTATATTTTTAATTCTAAATGTAAAAACGAAAAAAAAAATATTTAATTTAATATGGATATTTACGGATATTTACGGATATTTACGGATATATCGAGATTTATCGAGATATCGATAAATATCGACGGATACACAGATATATCTACGGATATCCCGTGACATTGAAATTTTTATGGATATTTATATCGAGGGGTACAACTATCGGATATATCGACGGATATATCGAGGTATCGATGAATATTTAATTCCATGGTTTTCTCCCAATTAGGATACGAAACGAATCGATCTCAAATTAATCGAGATCTAACGTGACTATCAAATACATAAGATTGGTGCTATAAGAAGTTTGAATATTTTGGTCACTAAAATTTAAAATTCAACGTTTTATGTTATGTTGGCACGCAATTGTTGACAATAAAAAGTAATATTTATTTCTATTAAGTGTTAACTTGCCTGATTTGTTATAAGGTATTGAACTATTCAACTTTTAGTTTGTAGATTTGGTTGTAGAGTTCAATCTAGTACTTCATTTTTTTTTAACGTAAGCCAAACCCAAAATTCAATTGATTCATTAATTTGTTTCTTCAAATTTGATCTACCATTGTTTGGGAGTCAATTAAACTGTCAATACTCCCATTTTCAGTTTAATATACCAGTAGCTAAGATATTGAAAAGGGAAGTTGTTGGCATATTACATGTCACCTACCATAGACTAGATATATCAATACTATTTATCATGGGAATCATTGGCCTAGTTTAATTATTTGTCTGGTTTATGAAGTTTGATTAATGTCAAAAAAGCATAACGAAGATGAGCTGCTAATGCTATTATCTAACCGCCCGGTGGGCGTGGGCTGTTAGTGGCCGCTAACTCCGTATTTATCATATCCAACTTGTTTTGTTTCATAGCTAATTCCCTGGATTTGGCTGGCAAGCATCGGACTCCGAGTGGTTTGATTGCGTTCTGTATCCAGTGCTTTTAGCATGATTCATTGCTTGACAGTTGACACCTGGCAAATAGTTGAAAATTTAATGTTGAATACACAACAGTTTTCGCCGGTACGGTTAGCATATTATATTGCCTTCATGATCCGTTTATGGAATTTATATAGGAGATTAGGAGTACTCTCTATTATTATCTTCAGATGTTAGGTATTTTTTTGGCGATAGTTTTGATTTTAAGTAAGAACATATATAAATTGGAAAATAATGAATCAATCTGTATTATATTACAAAATATAAATATATACGAAAATAAAATGTATTGAGGGCTTTTTTCAAGTAGATCATTATTATTATTATATTATTATTATTACAATAAAATAGAAAATTAAATACATCAGAGATGATATGGTAACTCTTGCTTTGATATGTACCGAATGGACATGTAACTTGGTCACTTGAGAAATTCACTCACTCTTATAGCTTAGTTTGGTGCTTTTAAATTTGAATTCTATGAATGGAGAAAATCTTTTTTTTATGAGATGAATGGAAAAAATCAATACTAATATTGAAAGAGTTTAATTTATAATGAGTCTGATCCGATTTGAACAAGATTAGCTTGTTAAAAAAAGTGGACTATGGTATTTCTCCACCCAAACAGTCCAACTCTCTCACTATTAATGACAATATAAAATGATCATTTTGCAAGTATAAGGCAAGTGATTATATATATTGAATTTAGATCTGGCAATTCGTGTTCTGACACGACACGACATGGGTCGACACGAGATACGTTTAGTCGTGTTCGTGTTTGGCTTATTGTGTCTCGTGTCTGAATCGTGTCGGACACGATTAAGATTATCGTGTTTCGTGTCGTAATCGTGTCAAGACACGATTAACACGTTTAAGACACGAGTGACACGCTTTAATTAACGGGTTAACACGATGACACGAAAAACCTGTTACACGACACGTTAGACACGCCTAATTAAAACCCTTAAATAACTTATATTTTGAATTTCTAATATATCCAAATAATTATTATAAAAAATATATTAAATTATCTTTAATTATATATATATATATATAATTATATATATAGTTTAGTTAATTGAAATATTTGAAAAATTGTATCGTGTCAAACGTGTCGTGTCAAGACCTATTACACAACTTAATCGTGTCATGTCGTGTCGTATCCCGTGTACACGTTTATAAACAGGTCTCGTGTTCGTGTTTGGATTTCGTGACACGATTATTAATCGTGTCGTGTTCGTGTCAGACTTAATATGTGTTTATACCCTATGTAAACACGACATGAAACACGACACGAAACACGAATTTTCAGGTCTAATTGAATTGAAGGCGATGATTTGGGGTTTGCATCCATTTCTTTATTTTTAAATTTTAGTGTCTAACAGACTAGTACTTAACTTGAGGGAGGGAAGAAAAAAAAAGTTCGTAAAGACTTTATCACTTATTCTTCACGGAAAACTTCATATCCCATTATCCCTCTCCTTCACGAGAATTAATGTTAGGATCAAATTTCAATTGTCAACTATATAGGAGTACTATACAACCACTTGCATGGAGGTTTCGGCGGTATTATTAATGTAAGTATGGGAGTTGAAAATTAAATAACTTAAAAAGTGATATGAAAACCTTATTTTCTTAGTTGGCCAGCTTAATTTTTTAAATAAATAAACTGTAAATTAAATAAATTAGGCCAAACATGCACTTACTAATATATTTTTTTTACTAATTAATTAAAATTATCAATAATTCGAATGGAGTGCGGGTACTTTGGGTTGGGTAGTTGAGTTTTTACTAGTCAAGTTGAGGTCAGCTAGTCTTTTGTAGGTTTGAGACACCAATTGGATATGTTGACACTTGACAGTTTTCATTGGACCAACTTCCATTCCATATTATCCCTATCATGTTAAGTTACTAATTATTTTCATTAATGCAAATGATTATATTGAACACATATATTTATATTTACAATTTGATATATACCTACACTTGAATTTTTTTATTAGTCTATTACTTTTTATTTATCTTTGAGATAATAAGTACTATAAGTGTACATAGGCAATGCGTAAACATCATAGTAATTTTAACCAAAAAAAAAACATCATATTAATTATTTTATTATAATTATGCTTTATACAAATACAAGGGACAAAAAATCTTTGTAGTTTGATACTATAACATGACATGGAAAATGTTACTATCATGTACTGAATATGAACTCAACATGAATTTTTATTTTTTGTCAATACATAAAAATCAAATGTATATAAAATATTTATTACGTTGTTGATGATCATAATTTCCTTTTTACCTCATCGCCACTGTATGTACCAAACATGTATCTTATCACCCTTACCTTTTATCTCCGTTGAGTATAACCCAACAATTACCAAAATAAACTTAGGGGCCGTTTGGTTTGAGGTAATCCTGTAATATTATCGGGTATGTCGTGGAAATCGCAAAATATTACCATGTTTCTTCCATCATATTGGAGTGAAATTAAAGGGTAAAATCCCCAACTTCAAGTTGGAGGCTAAATGCTCAATTTGGAACCAAACGTTTGTCGCGATGCTCGATTTGGGGTCAAACATTTCAATTGTAACAAAATGGGGCCAAACATTTTCGGGACTGCTCAATTCGGGACTTTTTTGGATGGAAAATGGGATGTGCATTACACGTGCCGTTAATCGAGAGTGAGTATGACACGTGGCAAAAAGTACAAATTACGTGGATTTAAAAAAAATTTAAACAAATTTAAACAAATTCATTTAAATTAAAAGTTACCTTTTTTTCCACCTACCCATCTCTCTCTTCTTTCAGTGGTTCCGATTCTAGGGTTCTTGTAGCTAGCTGCAATTTTCTTCTTCTTCTTAGGGGCAACTGATTCTTTCTTCTTCCTTTTTTTTAAATGAAAACTCATCAAAATAATTATGTGTTGTTTTCAATTTTTTCCCCTCTGAATTCTAAAACGAATACCAAAAAGAAAAAAAAAATGAATTTTTTTTTTTGAAACTTTTGAACGATTGGGTGTTTGATTTTTATGCTTCAGCTTCCAAAAACCCAGTCATTCTAAGAATTGAATTCCAAACTTGACTCAAATCTTGTCCTTTTAGCATCCCTCCATTCCCAATACAAACAGAAAACACCATTTTTGTTCTTGTACAGACAAAAGCAGCGCCGCCATGGCTATGAGTCCCCCATTCTCACAAGCTTCAACCAAGCATCAAAGATCGAAGACTACTTTGGCGATTCCTCATCGATTGTTCGATATTCAGATAGCCAAACCGAAACCCATGACTCATCTTCAACCAAGCACCGTTGTTGAGTTCCCCGGTCACTCGATCGAGCCATCGGGAACTAAGTTGGGGTTCTCCAATTGTCCAATTGTTCAATCAGGCCTAATCTTTCCCTCGATTTTGTCTCAGTTCAATGTTGTCCAAGGTTCCTTCTTTCCTCTTCTATCTCATTCCCTTCAAACTTTCGTTCGGTATCAATTGCAGGTTCGGCCTTTTCTCTGGTCTTTTGTTGCTAATTTTCTTGTCCTATTTTCACCACTGCCATCTGTAATGCTACGCTCCCCAGTCCCCATTATTTCCAAATTCCAAGTCTCCCTCTCTCATCTTGTCTGCAAAACTCTTTGGCACTTGCTTCCTTCTCTTTTATTGCTTCATCTTGTCTGCAAAACTCTCAATTCNCTCTTTTAGACTTTTCTTACTTTTCTCTTTTTATCACATTTCAAGTCCTATTTAAATAATACAAAATAATAAAACGTGAATCTCTTTGAAAGATTCAAATTACACAAGCTAACAAAAAAAGCTTGGCTCGCATGCTGCTATGGTATATAGATGATGTGAGCTTGTTTTGTGCTAGTAAAAAAAGAACTTTTGCTAATTGAATATGTGTTGGTTTGTATTTGTTGAGAAATTTATGGCCATATTATTGTTTAGGAGGAATAGAGGAAATTTTTTAATGGGATTAACTTGAGAAACGGTGGTTGGTGCGGTTAGGGTCGTCGGCGGCGGAGCACGATGGTGGCTGGGTTTGTGTTCTTGGGGGTTCATAAATTCATAGTTGTTTGGGCATTTTTTTTTTTTTTTTTATTTCAGGAATTATTTTAGAAATTTTAATTTTGTAATTTTATTTTTAGTTTCAGAAATTAAATAGAAAATAAATAAATGAAAAAGAAATGCCACGTGGACAATAACAGAGATTTAACGGTGCGTGTGATGCACCTCCCATTTTCCATCCAAAAAAGCCCCGAATTGAGCAGTCCCGAAAACGTTTGGCCCCATTTTATTACAATTGAAACGTTTGGCTCCAATTCGAACATCGCAGCAAACGTTTGGCCCCAAATTGATCATTTAGCCCAAGTTGGACCACAACATTATTGACATCAACGGTCTCATAACTACAATTGCTAATCTTACAACCACAATTACTACATTACTGATATCAACAGCCTCACGACTATAATTACTAATCTCATAACCACAGTGACTTTTTAATTATTGGAACCAATCCCACATTTACACCAATATATTAAAGAGGCCCGAATGACTTACTACTTGCTTAGCCCAATATTAATAAAGGAAAAAGGGCCGCCTTTCTAATACAATATGGGCCAAAATGCAGCCCATTTCTATTTTCAAGATTCTTCGTGATTTTTTTTTAATTATTATTCTCTCTTAATCGATCTTCTTCTTCCTCATTCTTCAACCAGCTCACATCCACCAGGCCTGCAGAAACAGAAAAATAAATAAAAATTAAAAAATGGCGAAACCGGCGGTTTATTTTCTACTTGTTCTGATGATGGCGGCGACGCGACTACTTCTGGTGGAATCGAGCGGCGACACTAATCGTGCGTATCAGCCGTGTTCGGACACGAAAGTTCAGATATCGGATGGGTTCTCCTTCGGGATCGCGTTCTCGTCAAGGCAATCGTTCTTCTTCAATAGCACGCTTCAGTTGTCTCCTTGCGATCGCCGGCTCTCTCTATCGAACTCCAACTCTCGTGTCGCTGTCTTTAGACCCAAAGTTGATGAGATCTCCCTCCTCACCATAAATACCTCCTCTTTCTCTCCGGTAAGTCCCTCCGATTCTCCTTTTGTATTCATTTCGCTTAATGATTTCTATAATTTGTTAATTGTGGAATTTCTGGAATGATTAGATCTGAGGATCCTTGGATTTGAATTAATGTAAATTGCTAATTATTTTAATTTTGAAGTCCGTTTGGTAGTTGCATTTTGCGCAAAAGCAAATGATGGAATATAAAATCTTAGACTAAGAATAGAAAATGATTGTATCGTAGTACTGGTTTTAATATGATCTTTTTAATAGAAGTAAAATCACACATTGTGCTTTGGAAAGTTCCCTTTGCTGCTAGGAGTAATTCAAGTAGTAAAAGTGACAACCAAACGGTGCTGACTGCCTACATTGTCACATTGAGTGCTGACAAGCCAAACCAGCAAATCCAAGTTTTCTCTCTATAACCGGAAGTTATGTATATGTACGTGATTCTGTCACATGGATATGAATTATAATTTCTGTGGGCTTTGATGTTTTCAGGATCAAGTTGGTGGGTATATGGTTGCATTTGCTGGCCGGAAATATGCAGCTAGGTCCCTGCCTGCTTTTGTCTCAAACAGTTCTTTCACTGTAACAAGCTTCACTCTTGTAAGTGATTAGCCAGGATCCGTTTCATTATATATTAGGTTTTTTTAAAAAAGCTTCACTCATGATATGGTCTTTGATGCAGGTGCTTGAATTTAAGAAAGGTAGGCTGCAAAACTTGTATTGGAAAAGGGATGGCTGTGCTAAATGTTCGGGACAATCAAGTTTTGTCTGCCTCAACAAGCAAGACTGTGCAATCGGAACAAACAGCTGCAAAAACCATGGAGGGTCTGTTGATTGCAGTCTTGGGATACAACTAGCATTTTCTGGGACAGATAAGCACCTTTCTGCCCTCAACTCATGGTACGAAGTGAAGAATCTTCGGCAGTATTCACTGTATGGCCTTTATTCTAATCTCAGGGATTCACTCTCTAGCCAGTATAGCAAGATCTTCTAGTGGTGCTTCTCTATCTGATGGTTGCATTGATTATTATTATTATTTTAAATTTCTTATCAGTATGATGTAATTCTTTCAATGTTATGTCTACGTCTGTCTTTGCCTCTATTCTACTGCGTTGCCACTGCTGCACTTACAGTTTGAAGAGAGTTATGTGTGTAAATTATGCACATTAGTTTTTTTGTGATTATAGAGATATGATTCGTATGAATGCTTCCTTCTTCATGCTATTGGCTATTTAACCTTTGATGTTAATTAATAACTTCTTTAAAATTTTTCACATTTCTTGGGAGTTCGATATTCTGTTTGTCATTAATTGGTTTTGCACTGTGAAGCTGCTATTTTAACGCACCTATCCTTACATTTAGATAATAGTTTTAACTTTTATCCTTATCTCTTTATTGTTGCCTCATTTCTTTTGGAATTTGGGCATCTTAGTTAGTTTACATAATTTTACATGAGCATTTGTAGGTCTCAGCATTAATGCCATCTGATTTGTCTTTCATTCTTTTCTCTTCTCCTTTTTTGTTGGAAATTGGTCTGTCATCATAGTAAGTATATCTGTATCTCAAGATTATGTTCTTGTTGATGGACATGATTCATGAAGCATTGGTAGTTCTTTTTACATCTTGTAAAATTTGCCCTTGAGTCAGTGATATTTGGACAATCTCATTCAAAAATGCATATATTTATTTGTTCCATAGGGATGTTTTTTGTGTGGGTGATATCCTCAATTGACCACCCTTCGAAATAATCGAGTTAAAATGTGAAAACCACTCAGTCTGTGGTATATCTTGATGTCTATTTCTTGCTACTGCTTAATTATGATTGTTCCCCCAATTGTCCTTGTGTGTGTGTGTGTTCATGTTTAGGACCTTGTTGATTGAAACTCTTTAAAGTTCATGGCCTTAATTTGAGGTTAGTGTCAACATTTATGAATCCCTAGAGGAAATCTAACCAAAAGTGGCAAACTGCAACTCACCATAGTTAATCACACCAAACATTTGCTAGACAAAATCTTGGACTGAATATTTTCATACAAAATTAGGACTAGTTACTAATAGTTTACATCCTAGGAGAATATTGCAAGCATTAATAGGTAATTTACACCTAGGAGAATACAAGCACTTGTAGTATTTTATATTTCCTCTAGGTTAATAGAGGAATCAGTTGCTATCACATCCTCTGAGGATTTTGCATAAAAAAGGGGGTTTAATCTCAACCTAAGCTATCCACCTCACATTTCCACTTCATCAAGGCTCGGAAAGTTTGGCTAGTCCTTTCTCTGCTAAACTCTAACATCTTACCATGCTTTCAAGCCCTATGAAAAGCCAGCTAAGAAGTCTATCGTCTTGGGGATTGTCTTTTGCATATAAGCATGCTGTTGGCACTCTGTCAAGGTTGGTTTCAGGGACAACTCCAAACTTAAGTTTGGACTAGGAATTTCAGTCTTGTACAATGCCATGTTTCGACGACTGCTGTGGGGGGTTGTCATGTGCTTCTTGTCAGTGCTGGAGCTTGTTGCAGCTGCGGTTCGTCCTGTCATGGTTGCTTTTTGAGTCGATTCCAGACTCAAGCTCGGACTAGGCCCTTCAGTCTTGTGGCATGATATACCTTGGGAGGTGCTGTGTTTGGTTGGTGTTTGCTCTTTGTTAGTGTGGGAGCTTGTCATAGCGGTGGTTCTGCCATGGCCATGGTTCAGGACACAAGGAAAAGGATACCCAGAAGGCTGGATGGTTGTTTGTGTTGATCCATTGTCACTTTGGCTGGGTGAAACCTTCATTCTATCATGGTTCTTCCTAGTGTGAGACCCACGGACTTTAGAAGGGAAGGTTTGTTTCTGCACTTTAATCTTATAACGCGTCGAGCCTGTTTCATCTTGCTCTGCATAGATCAGAACTCTGTCACCAACACGAAGCTTCATACTCTTAACAAATGGAACCCAGCCACTGACAAGAGCAGGTTTTGGGTGATTTTTGCTACGTATATAGCAGCAAAGGCGCCACAGACAGCCGCTATCATCTTCGACAACAAATGGTGATTTCGGGAAACTCCTCAGCTTGAAATACTTCATCGGAACAGAACATCTCCTGGTAACATCTGTTTGGCTAAGTATCTTTGAGAATATAGTAACATCTGTTTGGCTAAGTATCTTTGAGAATATAGCCATGGCTAAAGCAGTAGTAGTTGAGAGTTCTGCTTTAATGAGTTGCCAAAGTAATATGCTGACCCTCTATATATAGGAGCGAAGGATGGTGTCAAGTGTCAACAATCAAACAAGTGCTATTTGGTGTAGTGCGAGTGAAATTCTTTTTTAGGTTGATCGCGAGTTATCTTAATTTTCAACGTAGGAGAAAACTTTATTAACACTCAAAAGCTAGGTCGTGTGGTTTTCTACTACGATTTCTGTCTGCGCCTCACTCTCTCGCGTGACTTGTCTTCATTTTCTCTTTTTCGCATTTTTAAAATAGTTTACATTAGTAAGAAATAAGTGTTGATTCCATGAATGACGTGTGGCCATAGCAGGCCAAAAAGCCAATTTTCTTCGTTAGCGCGAGCAATTTGTTCTATCCAGAGTGTGTATTGAAGCTAGATAGCGTGGAATACTTGCTCTTGTTCAAAGTTCTCCTTTGCGAGGGAAATAGAAGAAAATCTATCGGTGTGATACGATACGACTCGATTTCTTACTAGGTCGCGCTGTTTTCTGTTCATTCTTCTCCCAGTCCAAGTCCAAGCTTCTGGAATCTATTAATCATTGATGAGAGATAGGGCGATGTTGCAATATCCACACTGTCATCGCAAGGTTTTCTTTTTCCCACTGCTTTTTCGAACGTAGAGTCAACATTAATAAAAAGCTCCTTGTCCCTTTTTTTTTTACTTTAGATACCGCTGAAGATAGTGATTGGGAGTTTTTAGATTTATCTTTGTCCCGTTCATTGGCTTTTTTCAATCCATTTCGAAGTCTAATAGCAATTGGTTTGAACTACTGAAGCTTGTGATCTCATTTATATTTGTTGAAAGGGATCTTTTTCCCATGCGGGGGAATTCATGTAACCAAGAGCAATTATCTACTTCGTAGCCCTAATTCACTTATATAATGTTACTCACAATAAGATTTTATTAGATGGCCATCTTTGGGTTAGCATCTTCAACAGATGGTCCAACTAATTAAATGTATAAATATTCTTAATTACGCTTTTGTTTTTCTATAATGGGGAATGTCAATTCAGGATTGAAAAGGGTGATTAAATTGGGTTTTATATCATGGCTTTAGAAGATAAAGCTAGTTGGGTTTCTAACAATCCTCATTATCATCTTCCTTATTGGCATCAATCAATTGTAAAGTTAAAGCAACCCGTATTGCATATGTTCTGAGTGTAATAGGGGTGGATGAGATATATGATGATTTGTACGTGAAAGTAGTATACCCGCACAATATCTAAGTATGAGAATTGTGACAGTGGCTTAGCCACATAGTGACTAGTGAGTAGTGGGTCAATCTAAAATTTTAATCCCCTTCATAATATATCAATTTAAGGTAAAATTATAAATGGCTTAATATCTAAATTATCCACTTAACTATCCATTTTATGACAAGTTGGCCTTTTTTCTTTTCTTTTTTAGAACAAATAAATCACATAACTTGTAAAAACGAGCCAAGTTAGCCATTTTCTAACGGGTCGCTTAACGTCTATCCATTTTGAGGCATGTTCGACTTCCGATTAAGGCGATTCTAGCGGCGTTTGAAAGATTTCGACAAGAAGAATTAGATGGTTAGGGAGGTGATAAAACCAAACAATCGGAAAATTTCAGATCTCGGGTCAAATTTAAAACTTTGACTGGAAGGTGCGGTCTTATTTGGCGTCGGAATGGGCTGAATTTCTGATATGTTACTTTCTGAGGGATGCCGGATCTACTGATTGTGGAGGTGAGAAAAAATAACAAAGAAAATGGACAAACATTAAATGGTCCGTCAGAAAAGGAATAACTTAGTTCGTTTTTACAAGTTATGGGATTTATTTGTCCAAAAAAAAAAAGAAAAAGAAAAGAGGCTAACTTGTCCCAAAATGGATAGTTAATGGGCTAATTAGGGTTAAGCCATTTATAAATTAACCTTATCATATGAAAAATTTGAGATTTTTGACCCTACTAAAAGAATAAAATTACAATACTGACTCATTAAAATTAAAAATTGAGAATCAATCCATATACAATTAAACAATTTGGGGTTAGTACGTAATATAAGAAGTAAGAACTAGTTTGGTATTATTATTAGTACTTGGTTTGAAGTGATAAATATTTTTAGAACATATGTTGGTAGCAAACATCAAAGTCGGTATGTCCGAGTGGTTAAGGAGACAGACTTGAAATCTGTTGGGTTTCACCCGCGCAGGTTCAAGTCCTGCTGCCGACGCGTAAGTTATTTTTCTTTTTCTATTTATTTTCTTTTTCTATTTATACTACCATATACTGTTTTTTTTTCTTTCGAACTCTATATAATTTTTTTTGAAGAAAGTTGAACTGTGCATATATATGCTTATGCTATTTATTTATAATATTAATATTAACGAGAGAGGTAGTTCGCGCTAGCGTGTCGAACGTTTTGAAATTTGAATTGTTAAATGTTGCTTTTATATGAATTGCCTTTAGTTTGATGTAATTTGGTGTTTTTAAGGAGTAGCAACAGTTTGGTAATGTAAAGGAGTAGAAAAAGTTGAGTAGCGAATATTTAATGCAATAAATTGATTGATATGAGCTATGTGAGTAAAATGTAAAAAGGAAGTCTTAGAATTAATTTGACTCTGGTGAATCATTCTAGTAAGTACATTGTTGCAAAGGCATAGACATTTTTGCTAAAAAAACTGCTTCAAAGTTATATATGCTTAAACTGAAAAAACAAAATCCATAAACATTTACTATAATTTAAAAAGTAAATAACATAAACACTGAAATTGAAAACATAAAGCTTGGAGCTGTGACTTGCTTTCCTTCACTACCCAGCTGGTTGCTTGCTGCTATTACCAGGTGGATTTGCTTAACAGAGTTAGAAATTGTAGGTATGTAAATATATATAAATCAAGTGCATTTGAATGTTAAGGCTGTGTAGCTCTTGATGTACACTGGTTCACTCAAAAGACATGAAAACAGAGAACTTATCGAAAGAAGGAAATATCATTCAAAGCAACAAATTGCTCTTTCGGCTTCATTAGACCATGCCCTTTCTTTCTATCTTTCCATACTACTCAGCAAATTTATAAATCTCAATTTTCTAATTAGTATTTGTCAAAATATAAGCTCAATTACATACTACTCACTAAATTTCTTTTGAGGTTATAAGGCATGGGTAAAGAGAGTTTATCCAAAAAAGAGAAGTTAAAAGGCATGGTTAATTAAGAGAACACTTCAACAGTAGTGTAACAAAATAAGCATAATATCATAAATATTCAAGTGCAAAATCCAGTCAAAATGATGGGTCTAAAAATGAGATGTCTTAAAAACCCACTTAACATATTAAAAACTCACTTAACATATCAATAATTAAAGGGAACCTTAATGAAGATGTCTTAAAAACCCACTTAACATATTAAAAATCCACTTAACATATCAATAATTAAAGGGAACCTCAAATTACTGTAATAGCCCAACCAAGCAAAGCATTAGAGAATGCAGCATAACGGTCATTTTATTTTATTTTAGGTAATAAAATAAATCGAGAAAAGACCAAAATGTACCGATAAGGTCCCACCAGGTTAAAAATTAGAAGGAGCATTTAGTAATTTCACGTGGTTACAAAAATAATATGTAGAATATATTAATATTAATAATAAATAGTAATAAATATATATCTATTAAATTAAATTTGACACGAAAAAAATTAAAGATATATGATTTGATCTATAATCAAACTTTTAAAATATGATTATCCATTCTTCCTTTCTTATAGTATAACACAATTATCTCTGTTGTAAAATTTAGAAAAGAAGCAGGAGAATTAAGATAACAGAGAACGCTTTGATGCGTGAGTTTATTCACTTTCTTAAAGGATTTATTTCTTAAGGATACAACAAAGCAAACGACTCTTCAATTAGAATTGCAAAACTGGTTATGACAAGAGCAATTTAAATAGAATTGAATTGTTACATCCCTTTATTCCAAAAGTTATGTTAGGTAACTGTTTAAAGGATAAACACGTTTGTTCAATTAAAAACTGAATAATTATAATTAATCAAAAAATAATTATAAGTATTTAGATATATCAAAAAATATGTTTATTAGTCAAGAGACCCAAAGCCCAAGAGCCCGAGTTCCCCAAGTGTCCTCATTAAAAACATTAAATTTATTGTATGACAATCCTAATAGGATTTGGCCCAACTTAACATTACTCAACAAATTAATAGTTGCCACAAACTCTATTTAAACAACCAAAGTTCTTTTTCTCTTACCAATGTGGGACTAGCTCCAAATCTAAAAGGGGATTACTAAATACCACCCCCTTTTACTAGGTACCGTCCCCTTTGGATTATTTTGCTCTTTTCTTCAAACTTCAAAATTTTCAGTTCTCTCAAATTCTCTCAACCTTCAAACTTTCAAATTTCAATCATTCAAACAAAACAACATCAAAATTCATGGAGTAGCGACATCCGGGATGGGTAAAAGAATTTTCGGATTGAAAGTATTTTTTTTTGAAAACAAAAAGTAAACAAACAAATATCTATTTATCATTAATCAAATATTAAAGTCCTCTTGCTAATATTAACATATCCATACCCATTTAAACTAAATGAATTGTCCAATACTTATTAAAGGACAAAAGGAAATTAAGGGATTTTTTTTTGTTTTTTTTTAAATGTTTAAACAAGAGAGAGAGAAAAAAAAAGAAGAATAGGCGGGTCGTGCGCGACCCGCGATCGCCCGCGACCCAAGTCGCACCCGGATCGCGACCTGCCACGGTCCGGATCGCGGGTCACGCGCGACCCACGCACGACCCAGCCGTGGCCGGG
>AWWV01012073.1:0-30039 GCA_001974805.1 Corchorus capsularis | reverse complement strand
GGTTTTTTTTTTAAAAAAGATTTTCCTTTAATTTCCTTGTGTCCTTTAATAAGTATTTGACAATTCATTTAATTTAAATGGGTATGGATATGTCAATATTAGCAAGAGGTCTTTAATATTTGATTAATGATAAATAGAGATTTGTTTTTTTACCTTTTTTTTAATAAAAAAACATGCTTTCAATCCGAAAAATCTTTGTTCATGCGTTTTGATGTTGTTTTACTTGAATGATTTTGAATTATTGAGTTTCGAAAGTTTGAAGGTTGAGAGAATTTGAGAGAATTGAAAAATTTAAAGTTTGATGGAAAATAAAGCAAAGGGCAAAATAGTCCAAGAAGGGGGCGTTATTTAGTAATTCACAATCTAAAACTACCAACATTATCATTGGTCAAATACTCAAATGTTCTAAGAAGTTTTTTTTCCTTATCTTCTTCATGTGTAAGGATATAATCACTTGGGTAGTATTGGATGAAATAAAAATGGCTTAATGGACAAAATGAGCCTCAAACTTTTATCAAATAGACAAAATGACCCTTGAACTTTAATTTGGGACAATTAATCTTATTCTCAATTTTGGAATAATATTAGTCCCTTCAGGGGCCATTTTGTCCTTTTTTTCCTCAAAGTTCGAGGCTATTTTGTTCATTTTTGTCAAAATTCGAGTGCTATTTTGTCTATCAATTTGGAATTATTTACCCTTTTTTTTTTCCACGTGACTTACATCCATCCGATGAATATGCTAAATTGTCTCAAAATTGGAAATCAGAGGTTAGGCCTAATTATAACAATTTAAAGTTCAGGGATCATTATGTCCTTTTGGTGATAGCTCGGGCCCATTTTGTCTATTAAGGCAAATATAATTTTTTTGGTAACTTCAACGACTTTTGGATTTTGAGTATAAACATAAAGCATTAGGAATTATTATTCTGTTTCTTTATTCAAAAAATCTATATTTTCCTTAATTATTTTGATATTGGAAAGACCATTATTTGAACCTATCAATTTGTTTGTGTTAAAGGAATTTCAAAGATAGATTATCCAAAGAGCATTGGACTGCAATAACAATAAAAATGTTGCCCTAATTTGATTATAAGAACATTTTGCTTAGAATTCTGCACATTGATTTGGGCTATTCATTCTTGTCATATACTCATTTATTCTATGGAGTACTTGTATGCTCAAATACATTGTTATATGATAATTAGTTGAATTAAATTTGTGATATTGATTTTATACACTTCATAAAAAAACAATACACAAGAACAAATAGGAAATTTTATAAAAACCATAATTAACTAGAAATTGAACAAAGGCCACATAAAGCACACAGAAGAAACAGATGACAATGACAACGACAATGACGAAACAACAATATTGGTCATACTCGTACATTAACGAATATGACAAATGACACAACTGAAACAACAAAGGAAATAAAATTCAGCTTGAATTTTTTGACTCAGTTTTTCCATCAAATGGCACATCAACATCACTGCTTGTGCCATTGTTGCTACTTCCCAAATGCCCCAAAGGAGTCAGCCCTAACCCTAGCCCCAACCCACTCTTGGCAAAGCTATTTCCAATGTGTCCATCAGAGTGGTTTAAACCCAAATCCATGCCTATTTTACTCCCAAGAGGACCAAAATGGCTCCCTCCACGGCTTCCACGAAGTTGTAGCCCCATATGATCTGTTTCACCACCATGGGCATGGGGTTTTAAAGGAGGCAACACCATGTCAATGGAAGGGCCTCTGAAATTCCCAGCAGAAAATCCTAACCCTAGTTTGATGTCAGAGGGCACAACACTCGAGCTACTACTGCCGGGAAAGACATGTCTTGGTAATTCTAAGTGATGATCATCTGGAACAATAGAACCAGAAAATGGGTGATATGGGTAGCCCATCTCACTCCTTGTGCTACTGCTGCCAGCACCTTTGAGTGCTTTATTCTTCATCATTTCTAACCATTGTTCCAACAGCAATGCCTCGGTTTGAGTCCTTCCATTGTCTCCTTCAAGGCCAACGTTGCCAGTTCCACCAAGTCGAGTAGTTTCATTTGTTGCCTTAGGATCTTGTGGAGGTGGGGCAGTTCCCGGTGCATAAGGAATTTGTCGATGAAACTCGATTCGTTTGTTGACCTCTTTCATCTTTTCATTGAAGAACCAAGTTAGCCCACTCAATTCACTAAGGTTAAGTTCATCAAGGTTCTTACCTTGGTCGATTTGAATCATGAGATGGTTCACTTGAGATTCCTTGTTCTTCCTCAGTGTTCTAGACAATTGTGCATGTGTCTTTGAAATCCTGTCTCTGAGGTATGTGTCCTGGTTGTTCATTTTCTTAAGTCGTTCCAACTCAGGCATGTTTTTGAAGTTCATGAATTGTTCTTGCACTGCAGCATGTGATGGCCACACTGTTGGCTCGATCTCATCCGGGCTATAGATGACAATACTAGCATCGACACCGCAAAGAGTGCTTAACTCACTCACCTTCTTCAACAAGCCCGCCCTTCTTTTCCTTAAGCTGGCTCTTCTAGCACTGTCGTTTTGAATCCATGCAAGTTTCACCTTCTTTCTTGTCATTGTTGTTGCTTGGAAAATGGCAAGTCCTTTCTTTCTTTTTTTCTTCTCTTTGAACTATATATATCTAGCAATGGGTGAAAATGAAGAGAAGTGATGTGGTTGAATTGTGTTGCCAAAGAGTCTTTTTATAGTGCCAAAGATGAGACCAATTTTTGCTTTTGAAGGGCTAATTTGGATATCAATAGAAAAGAATGCTTTACATGTTAATAAATCCATTTGTCAATATTGTTAGTTGGCAAGAGAATTTATTTTGTTGCTCGCTATGGTAAGATTATTTATCTTTATTCAATGCTTTTTATTGTAATTTATTTGTGGACAAATAGTGAAGTAATTGTGTGTGTGTGTGTTTTCTTTTTGAATGATTTAAGTTTGCGCTAAGCTTAATTAACCTTAAAAATAAAAATGAATTCATAATAGATAATATCATCAAATACTATGTTCATAAATTGATAAATCTTCTAAGAAATATATTATGAATGATAAATATAATTTTGTGTCTAAACAATTTGAATAATTTTACATGTGAAAGAGTGATAAAGCAAGCCAGTTATTATCCAAATATAAGAGTCAAATTTGACAGAAAGATCCTATCTGTCAACCTAATTCAGTACTTCTGAATAATTGGTATGTTAATCAATAAATAAGAATTCTAATAGGCGCGTACCTTTCAAAAAAATTCAATCAATAAATTATTCTAAGACAAGCGCGTATGATTCACATTCAGAAATATAGTGTCTTAAGTTTTAGAGTGGCGAAATATTACCATGATTAAAGGAAAAAAATAAGGATTCAATTATATTCAATAATCAAATTTGACAAAATAATCTCATTTGTAACTTTAAAAAAGAAAAATAAGGTGGAAAAAAATTAAGGAAAATTGTTGTGCGGATGCGATGGCTTCTATGGCTCATACGACTCCTGTGGCAGTTACTACCTTTGTTAGTGGAGGATAAGCTCGGGACTGGGATTATGAGACTTTAGTTTATTGTTTTGTTCTTATGTAGAAAAAAAAAAATCTAGAAACACATTTATAACTATTTAGTCATATTTCAAACTACTGATAAAAATATTCATGTATTTTTTATACGGATGGGGAGGACTAGGACAGAGATATTAAATTCGAGTTATAACGCTTCCTCCCGTTTAAAAGAATGTATCTTGAAAAGAGATAACATATACTCCATGCATTCCAAAATAACTGTCGTTTTTGGGATGAATGTGGTCCTATTCAAGACCACATTCATCCCAAAAACGACAATTATTTTGGAACAGAGGAAGAACTAGATTATATTCAAATATACTTTAGGGTTTTGCTACACGCCCCTCCATTTTGTCACACATAATTTCCCTCCTGATGTGTCTATCATACGTCAAGTCACATGTCATCATTTTACTGATTCCAATACACCATTTATAAATTTTAATTTTTCTAACCCTAAAATAAAATTTTAATTTTAATTTGGGCTAAACTTAGTGAATTAATTATATATTTTATTTCTAAAACCCTATAACAATATTATTAATTATGGAATTTACCCTTAAAATCAAAATAAAATTTTAATTTGGGGTTAAACTTAGTGAAATTAAGGCTAAACTTGATAAAAAAATAAAAAAAGAAAAAAAAAGAAAGAGAGTAGACACATGGCCTAATGTATGCTGACACATCAGGAGGGAGCATTGTGTGTGGCAAAATGAGAGGGCAAGAAGTATTATTCTATACTTTAATAATCAAATTAAATACAAGATCTTAACTCAACAAATAATGATTGATAAATAAATCAATTTCGTAAGATGAGTTAACATTATCTATACTATATATAAAAGTACGAATAAGGGGAAACTTTATGTTTTTCGATTGTATCCTTATTTTTAAAATATATTTCTAATTGTACCCTTTTCTTTAAAACATATTTCTAAATTGTCATTACTAAATAATATTTTAATTATTTCATTATTTTTTTAATCTTAATTATATAATGTGTGTATTAAATTATAAGAAAGTCAATTTGTCTTTTTGTTTCCAACGTTAATTTTGTCTTTTGTCTATGTTTCCAATCGTTGTATTTAATTTTGCTTTGTCTTTGGTCTTAAATTTCCATTATTAAAGTTTAGTATAATTTTATTATTTCAAAATTAATTAAAAATTTCAATTTAAACCGAATTATAAGGTTGTCAAATTGATTTTAGTTGATGAACATGCAAATTTCCTTTACTATTATTTTTTGAATTTAATATTTTACTTTTAATTTCAATTTTTAAATGTCAATAAAAAAATTAAACTAACACTAACACGAACAATACTATTGTTAGTGAAGCTCCATCTCTTCGTTATATAATGTTTTGCCGCATTCACTTTGTTCAAAATTTCATAGCGTGGTTATCAAAATTTCATAGGATCAGGTTATTAATATCTCTTAGGTTGGTTATTGAAATTTCATAGGGTGGTTAATTATCACAATTTTATTGAAAGTTTATCAAAGAGATTATCAAAATGTCATAGCGAGGTTATAAGAATTTCATAGTGTGGTTAATAAAATTTCATTAGGAGGTTACTAATATTTCATGGGGAGGTTATCAAAATTTTATAGTGTGGTTATCAAAATTTCATATGAAGGTTATAAAAGTCTCAATTTCATAAGCAGTAACAAAATTTGATAGAAGGTTATCAAATCTCATAGAGTGATTATCGAAATTTCATAAAGATCGGATTATCAAAATTTATTTCATAGAGGGGTCAACAAAATTTTATAAAGAGGTTATCAAAATTTCATAAAGAGGTTATCAAATTTTCAAATGTGATTACAAAAATTTCATAGTGGTATTTCTGGGGAGGTTATCAATATTTTATAGTATAGTTACCAAATTAGGAAGGTTATTAAACTTTTATTATGGAGTAATCAAAATTTCAGGGAGGATATCAAAATTTCATATGAAGGTTATCAAAATTTCATAGTTTAGTTTTCAAAATTTCACAAGAGGGTTATCAAAATTTCATAGTATGTAGATCAAAATTTCATAGGGAGATTAACAAAATTTCATAGTTAAGTTATCAAAAAATCATAGGGAGGTTATCAAAATTTGTAGTTATCAAGATTTCATAAGAAATTTATCAAAATTTTATAAGGAGGTTTTATCAAAATTTTATAGGAAGATTTATCAAAATTTCATAGCGAGGTTATCACAATTTCATAGTGTGATTATCAAAATTTCAGAGTGTGATTACTAACAATTCATATGGAGGTTTTTAAATTTTCGTAACGTGGTTATCAATATATCATATAGAGGTTATCAACATCTTATAGTGTTGGTTATCAAAATTTCATTGGGAAGTTATCAAAATTTCATATTGAGGTCTTCAAAATTCCTTAAGGAGGTTAACCGAATTTCATAAAAAGGTTAAAAAAAATTTATAAAAAGGTTCTCGAAATTCCATAGTGTCGTTATTAAAATTTCATAGAAAGGTTATCAAAATTTCATAATGGGGTCATAAAAAATAGTGTAATTATCATAATTTAATAGAGATGTTAACATAAGTTCATATGGATATTTTATTTAAACACGTTGCGCCACGTGCAACGCACGTGAAAGTTAAAACTAGTTTATTATAAAAATATCTTGGGGCATTTATATCCATTTGGTGATGTAAGTATGTTAGGTTATTGAGATTTATAGGTTCAAAATTGAAACTATAAATTATTCAAAACTGTATTGCGGCGTTTAAATGCCATGCCGCTATATACAATTTAAAAAAGAAAACTTAGTGTTTTCGGAAAATTAGTATGACGACGTTTAACCGCCTTTATATGACGACGTTTAAATACCGTTATTTTAATAGCGGCGTTTGGTCTTTAAACGCCACAAAAATAGGGTCGATTGTTATAACGACACTTCTGATGACGAAATAATAAACGCCGCTATATGTAAAAAACGCCCTTATTTCAGTATTTTCCAATAGTGACGATTTAGATTCATATCTACAAATGAAAAAGGGAGGGTCATTTCAATTTATAGTGTAATTTTTCAATATTCATGTAGTTCCAAATTAATCGCATAGTCATAGGGCTGCAAATGAACATGATGTTCGATGAACGACTCGTGAACAAGCTCGGTTAAAACTTGTTTATGTTCGTTTATTTGGAAAATAAACGAGTCTGAACAAAATTTTAGTGTTCGTTTAATAAACGAACCGAGCTTGAACAATGAGTGTTCAGTTCGTTTATGTTCGCGAACATGTTCGATAAATGTTCATTTATTAGCTCGTTTATTGTTCGTTTAAATACTCGTTTAAAATTCGTTTATGGTTCATTAAGATTAAAAAATATATTATTATATCCATTTAAAATCATTTATGTGTTTGTTTGTTTAGTTATGACTTGTTTATTGTTTAGCTAAGTTGTTCAGAACAACTTTTATTTTATTGATAATTTAATATATGTTCGTGAACGTGTTCAATTAGTGTTCATGAACTCGTTTGTTCATTGTTCACGAACAAGAACATTTAACCGAGCCGAATATAAACGAACATAAACATTGCATTTTATAAACGAGCCGAGCTCGAACGAGCCTCATAAAATTTAAACAAACACGAACAGAGCTTGAACAAGGCAAAATAATTGCGAACATGACTGAGTTCGTGTTCAAACTCGTTCGAGCTCGACTCGTTTGCAGCCCTACGCATAGATGATGAAATTAAGTTACATTTACCTTTAAACAAAAGAAAGAGTTATTATTTGATACACTGTTAATGTAGTTTTTGGACTCTAAAAGCGGGTTCAAAGGTTGACACATGTCCTATTTCAGAATTAATTAGATTTTTAATTAATATTTCAATCTAATCCCTAAAGGGATACATGTAGTCCGTTAAACTCCACTATTGAATGATTTTCCTTAAAAAAAGTATACATATATTAATATGGTAAATATCCAAATCAGGTCTAAAAGTTTGGGAAGTACTCAATTTGGGGCTAATTCTTTAGATTTAATCTAATAGACCTGAAAGTTTGGATCATTCAACCAAATTAGGTCTATTTTTGACGGAACTCCTTGTATGTTGTGCACGTGCCATTAAGTCAAAAACCCGCTGTTATTGCGTCAAAAAAATCACGTTTACGTGCGGGTCCTATCAGAAAAAAGACCTAATTTGATTGATGACCCTAACTTTTAAGCATAATTATGTTCAATCTAAAGAATTAAGCCTAAATTGAGCACTTTCTCAACTTTTAGTCCTAATTTGAATATTTACCCATATTAGCAAGAGCTTGCATTGCCAGGAACCAATTTGAACGTCATCACCACTTTTTCTCCCTCGGCAAATCCTCAATATTTGGGCCAAAAATAGGAGAATATGATCAAATATTATTTATGAAAATTAATAAATATTCAGGATATAAAGCATGCTTAGTTTTCCTTTTCTTATTTGCTGTAATAAACTAATTAATTTAGTTAGTTCATGAAAGTTGATCAATTATTTTCAAAATTTTATATTTTGTTTATAACAAAAAAAAAATAAAGAGAAAATTCCAGTTAAGTGTATTGGTGTAATGGTTAAATTTATCATTTTGAAGTGTAATAAATTTTTTGTGTAAAGACAAATTTATGCCCCTTCTATCTTCTGTTCTTTTTTTTTTTTTTCTTATTCCTTCTAAATTCCTTTTCGGTTTCTCCTCATTTTCCATCCACAGCGCTTCCTCTTATCCTCCGACCTCCATCACCGGCAAGTTTGTCTCATCAAATTTTCCTTTGATTTTAATCCAAAAAAAAAAAATGAAAATTCATCAAAATTCTATCCTTTTATTTTTCTCTCTATGTCCCTGATTAATTTTCTCCAAAATGATTTCTTTTCTTCTACAAAAATTAAAAATTTTAAAAACTATCGATTTTCTTGGTCCATTATTGGATCGACTTGGGGTTGGTTATTGTATCCACATCCTGAAATGGGTTTTGTTGGTGATTATGACGAGTTTGCTTTTGTTTTTGGTGGATTCTGCTATTGTGCTTATTTTCCGTTTGCTGGTTTTGTTCTTTTACTTTTTTGGGGTTTTCTTCTTTTTTGTTTACCTTAATATCTTGGATTTAAGCGGTTATTATTTAGACTTTGTTCATAAATAAAATTCAATATTTGGAAAAAAAAAAGAATGAAAAAAGAAACATTTTATCAAATAGAAGAAAGAAAAAACTTTTACTCTTTAGTTAGCTAGCTAGTTGTAAGTATATATAATACTATATAATAAATAAATAAATCATAACTGACACGGAGTTGCATCAAGTGGTAAGCGGTTTATTTTAACTTAAGCAGTTTTAGATTCGAGACCTTGTGTATGCACTTGTCCCCGTTGGTAGACTCACTCACCAAGACCAAATGCGCGACGTGGGTCGTGTCCAAGTTAGAGCAAACTCTTAAAATTAATCATAAATGGATTCAAACTTTTAAGGGAGAATATGACTATAATCGAGAAACAATGAAGGGGTTTCAGGGCTTCAGACCATTTTGGATGTTTTTCATTACACTTGAAAGTGATGCCATTACACCAAATTGGAAGGCAACCAACCATAGAACATTTTGATTTTCAATGAGATTATCCCAAAAATAAAAACAAAAGAAGGCAATTTAGATTAAATCATAGTAATTAACTCATATTGATTCTCACCAAAAAGATGAAATCATACTAATTAACTTGAAATTGAACAACAATAGAACAACCTGACCAACATAAATTAAAATAGAAACTAGATAGATAGTAGTCATATTCATACAGTTCATAGAATATGACTTATGCTATGCTCAAACAAAGAAAACTAAATTCATGGAAAGAAATTGCTTGGCCAAGTTTTTCCATCAAATGGCAGTCCCACACCGTCAGTCCCATTGATCCTGCTAGTTCCGATAGTCGATGGTGGCGCTGGTGGCAGACCATTCTGATCAGTTCCAACGGAGCTGCTTCCAATGTGTCCAACAAAAAGGTTGCGTCCCAGCCCCATATCACTCCCGAAAGAGCCAAAATTGCTGCTTCCAACACTAGTTCCACTAAGAGGCAGCCTCATGTGATCAATTAAGCCAGCATGCGGCCTAATGAAGAGAGGAGGCCGCCCCATCACAGTAGGGGCGGCGGCGTCGCCTCTGAAATTCCCATTTGACGACAGCCCCACCACCATGTCAACTGCAACACTTGAGCTAACACCAAATAAATGTCTTGGCACAAGCCCCATGTGACCATTTATGGCATTAGCAGCAAAAGGGGGATAATAATAATAATAAGTTAAGCCCATTTCAGTCCTCACCAAGCTACTGCTGAAAGCAGATTTTGGTTCATTGTTGTTCAACATAAACCCTTGATTCCCCATCAAACAGCCATTGGGATCAGTCGGATCAATCAACGTCCCATTTCCAATGCCACCACCTCCAAGTTGGGTTGTTTTGTTCGCTGCAACGCCTTGAGGTGGAAGAGGAATTTGTCGATTAGGGACGGATCCTAGTGAAGGATTTCGTTGCAAAATTTCAATCCGTTTTCTAATCTCCTTCATCTTCTCTTTCGCAAACCAAGCCAACCCTTCCATTTCAGTGCGGTCGAGTTCATCAAGCTTCTTGCCTTCATTGAATATTTGGTGCATGAGATGGCTCATCTCGGCTTCCTTGTTCCTCCTTTGCTTCTTCGTCAGTTGTTCCACCGCCTTGGAAATCTTTTCCTTGAGGTAGGTTTTTTGATTATTCATTCTCTTCAGCCGATTCGAATTTGGCATCCCTTGAAACCGCGCAAGCTGTTGATGCACCATGGAAGGAGACGGCCAGACCATTGGGTTGACTTCGTCTGGACTATAGACGATGACAGCAGCATTCACACCACAAAGAGTGGTTAGCTCACTAACTTTCTTCATCAAGCCTAACCTCCTTTTCTTCAGGCTGGCTTTTCTAGCACTCTCACTCTCAATCCACTCAAGCTTCACCTTCTGCCTTGTCATGGTTGATTATTTGCTTGGATTTAAAGAAGAGAATTTGGGTTGCTTTGATTGGGTGTGCAGGGAGTAGCCAATGAGGCCGTCTTTATATAGAGAGAAAGAAGGCAAAGAATTCTCTCAACTAGTGGACCTGCCCACTTCACTCTACGCATTCATCTAACGGCTCCCAGACATCCAATTATTTCTCTCAATTCACACATTGAGATCATGAACCGTTGGAATGAGGGTAAAGAGTGCATTGGACAGGTTCACTAGTGAAAAGGATCCTTATTCCTCAAAGATGAGACAAATTTCAACCATTGAAGATCTAATTAGAATATTTTTAAGGAGATAATAATGGATTACACACAGGGTAACAATATTCAATTGGCAAGAAAATTTGATTTGTTTCCTCATATGGTAAGATTAAGTCATCTTTTTTTCAGGGAAAAAAAGATGACTTAATCTTACCATATATATGAGTAGGAAACAAATTAAATATGGTAAAATCAAAGTCATCTTTGTTTCTCATTATGGTAGGGTTATTCATCTTTATTTAATGCTTATTAGTGTAATTTATCTGGACTAATTATTAATATACCCAAGACAAAGATTGTATTTTTAAATGATTCTATATTGTGCTTAATTAATTAAGTGTTAACCTTAAAAATGTTGCTCTTGCAGGGATGATGAATTGGAAATTAACCAAAACCTGCTCTGGAGTCTTAACAACTATGAACATGATAAGAATTGAGTCAAAAAAAATAAATTAGACAGCTATGCCAAAACAAATTAACATTGAATATCATTATATTCAACCTATTATGGAAGGGTTTTCATAAAACTCCAAATTAGTTGTCAAGTGAAAATCTCAAACTTTGCTGGCAAAAGGTTATATTACTCCAAAACACATATATGGAATGCAAGCAACGGTCATTAATTAACGAAAGCTTCTGCAATTTGAGAACTACATATTTATATATGCAAAAACAATTCATACAAAGAGTATGAAATCAGGGGTGAATATTAACTTTTAAGTCGAACTTAGTACTATT
The DNA here is from genome assembly GCA_001974805.1 of Corchorus capsularis. Taxonomy (NCBI): domain Eukaryota; kingdom Viridiplantae; phylum Streptophyta; class Magnoliopsida; order Malvales; family Malvaceae; genus Corchorus; species Corchorus capsularis. The sequence continues at coordinate 18,475 of AWWV01012073.1, read as the reverse complement.
GTCTTCTTTTATTATGAATATATATATAATTTAGGTCGAGAGCTAATTCATTAAAGTGGTCTAAGATTATTAATTAAGGTTGTTTTTTTAATTTTCGGTTTCAAAATTGATTGAAAATCTTCTACCCCACTTATATGGATTATATAGATGGAAATCCTTTGTCCCAATTTTTGTGCCCCACTCTATATCCCATTCACCAAATTATGTTACATGTCTCTTGTATATACTCTGATTGTTTTTAAGTTTTTACAAATAAAATAAAATAAAAATACCAACTAAACACCAGTTTTAACCCCAAATTAAAAATAAATTAGAGGATTAGCCCTTAATATGATATATTCTTTCAAGGATTTTAGAATGAATAATTATAATTTATTTTGTACAAGACAAACATAGAATAACATCAAACACTAAAAAAGGACACATGCCACTATTTGGTTAATGACGCACAAAATGAGGCAGGGGATTTTTATTCCACTTATATGCCCTATTTGGCGCCTCATTCACCAAATACTTACACGTAATTGTAAGAAATTAACGATCGAGTTGCACTACGTAATTGTTAGAAAATTATATGTCCTTCCTATTCAAAAATGGTAGAGAACACTAACAAGGCAAATTAAAATGAAAGATAATTATATTAAAATATCATAAAACATTATAATAAACTAACAAAATATGAAAACATAATTATCATGCATGGCCAATGGCCAACAAAAAGAAAAAAAAACAAAAGCAGAAATTAAAAAAAAAACAACAATAACAATGATAATAATAATAATAATATCGATATCATACCCATGCATTGACGAATATGAACCACCTAATGAAACATGGACAATTCATGGGGAGGGCCAATTTTTCCCATCATAAGGAGGCAGTGGTCCGAAGACGTTATTGTTGTTGTTGCCTTTGAAAATCACAGTAGGCGGCACTCCAAACTGACCAGTTCCAGCAGTCCCGGAGCTACTGGCTCCGGGGTGTCCCACGAAGGGGTTCAGTCCTTGCCCCATATTGCTCAATGTCACATAGGACCCAAAGTTGTTGCTGCCTCCATGAGCCTTAAATTGATCAGTCAGCCCCATATTAGTTGGAGTCACTTTGAAACTCCCACCAGGAAGGAATGATCCCGTCCCCATGTCGGCGACAGAAACACCACTGCTTGAGCCGCCACCAAAGTGATCATCATAAGGGTGATATTGATGATATCCCATGTTATCACTGCTTTTTGTGCCAGCAGGAGGTTTGAATAATTCAGTATTATTGTTGGCATATTCCACGAACCATTCATCCCATGGAAAAGGCTCAAAGCCGCCACTTCCACCGCCAACTTGGACTGTTCCATCCGCCATGGAAGGGTCTTGCGGCGGTGGAGGAAGTGGTTGAAACGGTGGAGGAGGAGTTGTGCCAGGTGTAAAAGGAGACTGATGGAGATAATCAATCCGCTTTCGGATTGCCTTCATTTGCTCATCAGCCATCCAAGCCAACCCACTCATTTCACTCATGCTAAGTGAATCAATGGGCCTCCCAAGATTGAAAATCTGATGCATGAGATGGTCCATCTCAGCTTTCCTGTTCTTCTTGTGGCACTTGACCACTTGTTCTTGCGATTTGTTAAACCTCTCACGAAGATAGGTTTCTTGGTTCATCATTTTCTTGAGCTGCTCCATCTCGGGCATGCTTCGGAACCTTGCAATCATGTATCGAGCCACTTCGGATGACGGCCAAACCGTTGGTTGGGATTCGTCAGGGCTATACATGATCATACAAGCAGGGACACCGCATAGAATGCTGAGCTCATTCACTTTCTTAATCAACCCTAATCTCCTTTTCTTGAGGCTGGCTTTTCTTGAACTGTCGTTCATGATCCATGCAAGCTTCACCTTCTTTCTTGTCATGGTTTTTTTTTGGCTTTGAAACTAAGAATTATAACAAGGGGGAGATTAGAAGAAGAGATTAATGTTTTTGGGGTGCTTCAATAGTGTAGCCAATGAGGTCTTTATATAGGAAAAGAGATGAGACATGAAACCCTTGAAGGGCTAGGTTAAAAACTGCATCATAAGGTTAAAATTTCCATTTTGTCCAAATTCTAGAGTAAGCATTCGTTGGCAAATTGATTTAATTCGTTTCGCTATGGTAAGGTAATTAAATCACATATAATAAGATAATGAGGGAAAATTTTATCACATATAAAAGAGAGATATCATTATGCTTCTTGTAATTGTAATTAGTAAATCTTCTTTTATTAGCCACTTACTAATTCTACTAATCCTAATAATCAAAATTAACAAAGGAATTTATATATGTATCTACTTGATCCTTACAAAAGTGTCTATAAATTGATCCACGTCTATTCAAAATAAGCGCGTGTTGTGCACGGTTAACATTGTTATGTGAGACATTTTAGAGTGAGAATCAATATATACAAATGACTAAATTTGATTTAAGAGATTGTATATGTTTAATTAACTTCTCAGACAAGGTAAATTAATCATTAACCAATTTGCTTTCTAATTAAAGCAAGATTATACATTAGATCGATGATTAACGGTATTTTCTGTTGTGGTTGAGATGAACAGTTAAATTTACTATATAGTAATCAAATCTAAGAAAGAATATGTGATCAATCTTCCATAATTTATAAAAGTACACTTACCAATCAATCACTTCTATAAAGCAAGCGCGTGTTATTCACGATTAACATTGTTGTGTGCCACGTTTTAGATTGATAAATAAGTACTATAATTTCAAATTTGACAATAGATCTTTACTTGATTCTTTACCAAAGGTACATTGATCAATTCATCTTCTATATTATACTAGCACATATATTAACCATGATTATCATGCAATGAGCTAGTGTTTTGTGTGGTAAACATTTAAACTAGCTCTATGATTAAATTTGATTAAATATCTTATTATTGTCAGCTTGATCATTATAACAAAAGATGTATCAAGTATTACATTATAGGAATTTATGATAATCATTTGAAATGTATTTTGATAGACAAAAATAATATATCATGGGTGTGTGTATTATCTATAAATAATGGAAATTATTTTATTCAAAACAATAATTAGTTCTACAAAATATATCAATCATAATTTTATTTTAATTTGTATTCATATTTCATTATAAAAAATAGATTAGTGATGATTGAAATAATTTATGAAGCCATGCAACCATGAAATTTTTTTTGAAAACTTGACCGGGTTGATGAAATTTCCAACAATGTACTAATTTATATATCCATATAATAAATCAAGACTATTGCATGCATCTTAAATTCTCCAATCAGACCTAACGGAGAGAACTTCTCCCAACATTTGTTTTCTCCATTCATAAGACTCAAATCAGAGACTTTATTTAAGGGTACGTGACCTAGCATGTGTTGGCAATTTTTCAATATTCATTTTTTTGGTGAATTTTTTTTCAATATTTAATTTATGATGCAATATATAGTCTCTGTTTGGAGTAAGGATAATGGGTGGAATGAGATGGTGGTTTATGCATAAAATTACCCAAGGATATATAATAAGTTCAATTATATTATATATATGTCCCATTTGGAAATATAATCAAGGTTGTGTGACAGTGTGAGCCTTTTGACTAATTATTGGCCGACGTTATACTCAAAGAGAAATCACATGGAAGGCATGTAATATCTCTTTATGCGTTACAACAATATATAATTTAGATAAACATATTAAGAGCTATATATAGCATGGAGCATTTTCTTATAGTAAGTTAGTAACCAGATAAGATGATAAGTTACAATTTAGATATCTATTAATGAAAAATCTAACAAAATTTGGAAAGTATTCCTCATCATCTTGAAAATATTGCTCTCCAAGAGATGATGAATTGGAAATTAACCAAAACTTGTTCTGGAGTCTTACAACTATGAACATGATAAGCATGGCCTTAAATAATTAATTAGACAGCTAAGCCAAAACAAATTAACATTTACTATATCATTAAACTTATTATGGAAGGTGCTCATCTTAAAACTCCAAATTAGTTGTCAAAGTGAAAGGCTAAAAATTTGCTGGTCTGGGGGCCACCAAAGAAATTTTGAAATTCAATCACCTGCAATATATGGAATTTAAGGTGTAAATGTTTGAAGTAAAATCCAAAACTTATCAAGTTTCCTAGTTGTAATTACCTATTATGGACTTGAGAGATTCACAAGTTAGTTGTAGAAATATTGATTTTTTTAGAAGAATTCTCAGTTATCAATATGGGCTGGAAATTGCCCAAACTTCAGTATTTGGGCCTTTTTTTTAATGATATATAGGCTTGGAAGTTGGATCCAGTTTCGGGCCATGAGACTTGGTCCAAGAAAAAGAAATTGAATTAAATGAACATAACAGTTACAAGGATTTCAAAATAAACCCAATTGTTCATTAGTTTAACTAAACATTGATTAAGACTAAATCAACTAATCTATATATATATATATATACTATATATAAAAGTATGAGTTTTGTAAAACTTTTGAATCGACCATTATATCCTTATTTTTTTAATATATTTCTTAAATGCCCTTGTTTAACTATTGTAGTTTTATTCTACTAATAAAAACTCTATTTATATTCAATTATTAAATCTAATATCTTTATAATTTCTTTATTTTTACCATTTTACTATTTTTCAATAAAAATTGGATATATTAAAATTTTTAATATACAGTTTTACTTTACTAAAACTCTATTTTCATTTAATTAAATTCAATATTATATAATTATTTTATTTTTACCATTTTAATTTAAAATGTTATTGTGATTGGCATATTCTATTTGATAGTTTAATGTATTATTATTATTATTAAAATTTATTATTTCCCTAACGTGCAATTATTTTTAATCTCTCGGATTGATCTGATTCGGGTTGATTCAGGTCGGGTCATTAAGGATTTGAGGTCGGGTCATTTTGGTTTCGGATTGAGCGGATTTTGTGGTCGAATCGGGTTGGATAAGGTTTGGTTTCAGACAATCGAGTCGGATACCCGTGCTCGAGTGAAATTTTGCCAGCTACAATAATAGGTTTTTTTAAGATAAAATTAGTAGTATACTTAAGATTTTAATTTTAATTTAATTTAAACATATTAGGTCATGTGCAAGACACGTGACAGTGATGACTAGTTAACAAGAAAAGATATAACTTGATAAACAAGAAACAACAACTCAATTGCATCAGATTAATGCCCTGTTGCAGCTCGATTGAGAATAGAAAATATGAATCTCGGATGACAATGTTCCGAAAAGTCCAATTTCATCACCCAATTTCAAATTCCTCCTCTTGACAAACTATCTAGCACAACTCTTCACAAGCGGATGCAGAGGCTGAGGCTTTTTTTTTTGGCAATAGCATGACCACCATCCCCAGAAATTAATCACTGCTAGGATGCTGACAATTACAAGGATCAATTCAATTGTTGGATGGATTTTTTGAAAGGCGAACATTCCAGATTTCTTCACTTTTTAAGAGGTAAACTCGATGGTATCGTTTTTTAGAAATCTCATATTGGATTTTTTTAGAAACTTAAGAATGTGATTGAATCTTAATATTTAGAATATTTATGATGTATAGAGGCCTGAATTCATAAGTTTTGCATTCAAAAGTCTCTAATGGTTTATGACTCAAAATTCTTTTTTCATTTTAAGTTTTTATAATGCAATAGGTGATTTCTGAATTCACAAGTATTCCATTAATCGATTAAAAAATGTTTATGGTTTCCAACTCAAATGGTGATTGTAAATGAGGAAGCTTCCTTCATCTCAATAAATAACAACAAAAGGAAGAAAAGGAAGCAAAATAGCCTCTTATCCTTTTGATCAAATTTTATTATGTGCAGCATGCGTGCAATATTCGTGCAATTTTATATTTTTCTTGTTTTAATATAATGTTATTCTAAGTAAGATTAAATGTAAAAATTATTCGATGAAGAATTGACTTTAACATAAGTTAAAGTAGGCTGAAGGAGACAAGCGAGGTTGGGTAAAAGCATGCAAAGGTTTCGCGAGGAAGAGATCATTTTCAGACTCGGAGAGGTCAATTTTTGATTCATTAGGGGCCACCTTCCATGTAAAACCTTGATTCAACCTTGCCAATAGCACTATAGTCATTTCAGACCCAAGAGCCACGTCTGGCATCCTCGTCTTCCTGTACTAAACAAAATGAACTTCAACTCCGACTCTGTCAGATCAATTTTTGAAGCATATAAACTTGCATATTAAGTTTTCGTTGGAAAATTTTTCTCTAAAAAGTTCATATATATATGAAATGAGAAAATTAACCTCTGAAACCTAGCGATGCTGCCATGAAATCAAAACAACGTTTTTTTAGATCTAGCGCCGCAACCATGAGAAAACAAATTAAAGCCCTAGCGCCGCAGCCTCTGAGCCTTTCCTTTCACCGCCAATGATCGTCGGAACTACCCTTTAATCCCAATTTCAGTCTCGTTTTTCTCTTTCCCTTTTCTGTTCATAAACCCTCTTTCACCTCGTTTTATCAAAGCCTTCAATATTTAAAATCCCAATCTTTTACCCTTTTTTTTCTTTGTCTTTCGTTGCTAGATAGGTCCGATTTTCCCTCAACCCTCATGAATGATATCCAATCGTTTGATTCAAGAGAAACGATAAGGGTAGAATGAAAGGGATAAGTTTTGATTAGAGATCACGTCTCTGTTCTGTTTATGTTGGTAATCTGAATTGGAAAACTTCCTTGGGAACGCTGTGGAAGATTTTTTCTGAGTACGGGGTGGTCGTCGATGCGTTCATACCGACAAGGTGAGGAAGAAGGATACCATATATGAGTTCAAAATTTGCCTTTGTTAGATATAAGAAGATCGAAGAAGCGAACAAAGCAATTTTGGAGGGGTATGGATCATTTATTGATGGTATAATATCACTTGTAAAAAAGCTTTTGCACACAAGAAAAGTGAAGAGAACCAAGTTTTCCAAAAAGATGGCTCGAGGAATGATAGGATTCATTCTATATCTGCAAATATTGATGGTAGACAGTACAAGGAGGTTGTAACAGCAATGGTTCCAGAGAAAAGACATGGTTTTATGATAGAGCGACTGGTTGATTCTTCATCGAATAAGGCTAAAGACGAGGACCAAGATATTCACTTGAGTGTTTAGATTCTGCAAAAGGACATGGAGTGGCTGGATCGGAGTGCCGTAGGTAGACTAAAAAATATAGTTTCATATAGAGTGATCCAAGATAGACTTGCACATCAGGGGATTTGTGTTAATGTTTCTCCTTTGAGTAACATTAGTGTTCTGACCTTTGGGTCTATGGAGGAGATGAATACATTGTTGGAAGAGTACTCAGACATGTTCTCGACTTGGTTCGAGGAAGTTACGCCTTGGACTGTTGCTACAGCTGAGTGGGTCTCGCATATGTGGTTAAAGTTGGAAGATGTTCCTTTGATTTTATGGCATGATAAATTTTTTGCAGAAATTAGTGATTTTTGGGGAAGATTGATCTCTATTTCGGAGGCTACGTAACGTAAATGAATTTTGAAGCTGCGTGGATATAAAGCTTGAAGTTGGCAACAAAAATTGCATCCCTAAGTTGTTTGAAGGTAATGCAAATGGTGTGAGTTTTAGGATTTATGTGTCCATTGTCAATGAAGATTGTGTGCCAATATTTTTTCTGGAATTCTCATCGGAATCTACCACGGAGGAGGCTATAGAGTCACCAGTTTTTGTTATGGAGAAAGTAAATGATGTAGCTAAGGTGGGTAGTCAAACAGGTATAAGGGACATTTTTAATGACCATGTTGCTTTAGAGGTGTAGTTTGATGGAAACGATGAGAAAAACAGTCTTGACTCGGAAGGCGAATTAGAAAGTTATAAACAAGGGCATGCAGGTGGACAAAATAAGGCAATTATGGAGGGACAACTGGCAACTTCAACCTTTAATGAAGAGGGGGAATTTGTTCCTGAAACTTGCTTAGATGCTGATTTGGTGGTGAATAACTTGAATTCAATTAGAAGTGATGTTGATAATGAAAATTTGGCTAATTGTGATACCTTTGATTCTAGTAAAGAGGTGTTTGTTGCAGAATCTAATGATGATATTCAGGGCTTAAATAAGGGCTTTCATGTGAGGTCAATTGCTTCTAGCCATGCTGATAGTCAAAGATTGAAGGTTAGAGAGAGGAAGATTAGAGTTTTGGAGGATATTGAAGAGGATATTGAGGAGGATTGGTTTAGTAAACTGATGGAGAAAAATAAAAAACGTAGTAAGAAGTCGAGTAAGAAACTGAAGTTACAGAGAGCAAAGTTACAGAAATCAAGGCAGCAAATAGGAGAAGCTGTCAAGGATTTTCTTTCAGATGGTGATGTACGAAATAGAAATCGTATCTTGATGGAGGAAGCTAAAGCAGCTTTGGATATTGGGAAAATGTTGGGCATTTCTTTTGATAATGATGATAGTGTGATCTTAGAAAAATTTAAGGCTACGAGGAAGAGAGTTAGTGTCTCTGATTCATTATCATTGATGAGTTTTTAGCGAAGGAGTTCATGGAGTTGGCCTTTTCATTGTTAAATATGTTTTTGCGCTACTGGATTTATGTTGTTGCTGTTTGGTTTGATTGGGATTTGATCTGTTGGTATTAAGGTTTAGGTGTTGAAGGTTTTGGATGGATTAGTGCATGTCTGGTTGGAAAATTGGAGGTAGCCGCTTTGTGAATTGGATCATTGTCTTCATTTGTTGGTGGCTTTATCTTGTTTGGTGGGACGTGTTTGTTTTCATTTTTTTGTGTAATCGTTTGGTGTTTTATCTTTGACAGTTTGCACTTCTTGTTACTGCTCTTTGTTCAGTACTCCTTTTACGGAGGACTACTTAATTAATAAATTCTTGCTTTTTTTTTTTAAAAAAAAAGATTAAATGTAAAAAAAGATTATGCATTAATTATTGGGGAAAATATAGAGAGCGAGAGAGAGAGAACTGTGCAGTGGTATTGTTCTAAGAACTCCAGTTTTCATTTCTTTAACCAACACAGATTGTGCAGAAAACAACTAAAAATATAAGTCAAATATGAGATTAACGACGGTAAAATAGTAGTAAAAATAATAAAAAAAAACATCTACTTAGAATTTTTTTTATCCCAAAATGCAAAATGCAAATTTGAAAAAGCTGAACTCCATGCTTGGTCATTTCCTTCTAGTTATCCCATGAATGGAAATCTTAGGATTTTCATTGTTGTGGAAGGATAAGTCATTCCATTTTACTTCCCTCATTGTATTTTCATCATGTTAAACAAATGAAATAAAGCATCTCCCTTTATTTTAGTTACCTTTTCGCCTTTTTTTTTTTTTGGATAAGTTGAATGTATTGATGTTTTTGCATGTACTATATAAGTAGAGTAGACTCTCAATTTCATTCATTGGTTTCAGGGTAGAATAGAGTTGTTTCAATGTTCGTGTTTTATTTTAAGTTATCTTATTGGAATTTAATATGCTAGTAAGCTTTACTTGCAGTTTATCCGCAAAACTCAGCTGTGATTTAGGTATAATCAATAAGGAAAAGAACAATCAGGATTATAACATTCACTATTAGTTAAAGCATCTCTGTTTGCAAATTGAATGTTTGACAAAGATACCTATGACAACTGACGTTAAATCCCCATAAAGATTATTGTTACATTAAAACTTATGAAGACTTTTGTAATTTATGTTTTACTCATGCCCATTGCTTAACAATCCATTAAAAAAATAAAAAGTTCTGCCATGTGATGTAAGCCAACTTTCATTGTTATTACCACTTAGGTATAATGTTTGGTAATTTATGCTAAGGTTGGTTAAAATTGAGTTGCAAGATTATTACTGATCTCCTGAATATAAAAAAAATGAGCATTTCCTTTTTTAAGGCATGAAACATGATTTCTCTGCCCCTTCATATGCTGTTCATATGTATAAGCTTAGGATAAGACCCAAATTCTTTGTCACCAAATTTTCTTGAACGAAATATAAGAGAATGTTATGTTTTCACTTATTTCATCTTGTCCACATAGATCTAATACGAATGCTTGTCTATTGAGGTTAGTGTTGTGTCTATTGCTAATATTCACACTCATCGATTTGTAAATGTTTTTGCAGAATTTTAAGAGATAACTAGTTTTGATTCTGCTGAAGTTGTGTCAATTGTTTAATTGACGATCAAAGAGAATGCTTGCAATACAAAGAGGATACCTGGAACAAAGAGAACTATGCTTAATGTTTGGAATTTCATCATGTTCATTATGCAACTATTGTTGAGATTGGTAGTGATTTTTTTTTGGTCTTAGATTTTTTGTATACAACTGTGTGAAAAGAAAATGTTTATGCTTAAGATCATGCTCTGGCTATTATGAGTGGGCTTGTTGGGTTTTAATTGGCAGGACCTGTTGTTCTTTTGTAACTTAAAGTGATAGAAATAATAGGTAGAAAACGTAATGCAATATGGTCTTTGCAAAGTCATTTTTATCAAAGAGCAACGAAATTTACAACTGAAAATATGATTCAGTCGACTCTTTCTTAGAATGTTTATTATCGTATCATAATGTCATACAAAACCTATGCATAAAGTACTTTAATTATAAAAAAGGAAACTACAAAACAATGAAACATCAGAACTAATTAAATAGATCAGGGTATATAATACCCCCAACTGAAAATATAAACTCCATCAACTCTCTTTCTCTCTTGAATTAGCAGAACCTAATAACAGTAATACCACCATTATTATGGTTTCGTATGGAAGCATATCTATTTCCCAAATGGTCATGTGATCTTCATCTCAGCACCGAGGTCCAAGTCACCTCAATGTGGCAAGTAAAATTCCTGACAAAATCAAATGGCAGTGCAACCTTAACATTATTTCCATGCGCCCTCCCAAAGACTCCACAATTGTTAGTTTCAAAGTTAAAAAAAAAAATTAAGAGCACATGAGAAAGAAATAACACATGAAAATAAATTCATATAAATTTATAGCGTCTTAAATAGGAATTAATATGAATCTCAATCAAGGAACTAATTCTGGCAATATCATTCTAGCCTGCAAGCATATTCAAAGACAAAGAATGGTAAGCAAACAAACAATACACATATATGTGTGTGTAAAAAAAAAAAAAAAACCGTTGTCTTCATAAAGTACAACATATGCAGTGGCATGATAGGGAATAATCAAGAAAATTAAGTTAAACAAAAAAACTCCGTTTAAAGTTAATCTTAAGGTTATTATATCTTTAACTCAGTGACAGTAAACTATGGGCAATATACATCATATGTTTTAAAGTACCCCTTTTATTTTACCTTTCATGGATATTTCAACAAACAAACAATAATTCTATTTGCAAACACTTATATTAATCGTTTCAATCAAAACAAATAATAATAAGCAAAAGCAAAACTTGAAAACTTAATAGCAATAACACTATCAAATCAAATCCAATGCATTTTGAATTGCAGCAACAATTAAACCGAAAATGCTAAATATGCCATAGCAAAACATAATATAGTAAAAAAGTTATAAATGATTTTCTATTTAAAAAGGGTCAAAGTTGGTGGTTTGGTGGGGTAGCAAATTTGGGCCCTTAGATGACTTGAAAGGGATAACCGGACCTCTTCACTACTTTTTAGTAGTTTGTATTAGGGAGAATTACAAGAAGGGTTGGTCTACCAAAAATAATTACTACTTGCTACCATGATATATTGTATTTGTTACAAAGGAAATACAAATTTTTAAAATTATTAAAAAAGATATTGAATTACCTTTTTACCCTTAAGTTGAAGGGTTTAACAAAATAGAATTACACCTCATATAATAAGTCTGTAGAATGTTAATCTCAAGAACAAAAGACATTTTTTTTTGGCATAAATGCCACTTTGCACCCTTAAGTTTGTACGGACTGCCACTTTGCCCCCAACTTTTTTATTTTGACCAAAACGCACCCTAAAGTTTTATTTTTGTGCCACTTTGCACCCTCCGTCATGGTAGGACAAACGATTCTATCACGGTATCCGACGTGGCACGCCACGTGTACCAAAAAGTGATATGTGGCACGCCACATGTACCAAAAAGTCGTGCCACATGTACCAAAAAGTGACACATGTCACGCCACATGTACCAAAAAGTGACACGTGGCATGCCACATGTTTCAAAAAATGGCACGTGGCATGCCACGTGCACAAAAGGATACATGCCACGTGTCATTTTTTGTCCACGTGGCATGCCACGTCGGACGCCGCGATCGATTTGTTTTGTCCTACTGGACAGAGGGTGCAAAGTGGCACAAAAATAAAACTTTAGGGTGCGTTTTGGTCAAAATAAAAAAGTTGGGGGCAAAGTGGCAGTCCGTACAAACTTAAGGGTGCAAAGTGGTATTTATGCCCATTTTTTTTTGTGAAAACAGAAGACAATTTTAAAGACTAAAAGTGTATTTTTAATTCTTTCGTGTAAATACTATATTCTTGGCGTCAATTTTTTGTTAATTATTAAATTATATTCCACAAATTTAACAAAGCAATCCATAAAATTGTGATCAAGAAATATCTTTAGGGAGTTGTATGGTTAAATGGCATGGTTAAATTGCACGATTCTGATCCAATTTTTGATGGGCTTGTTCTTTGTTTGTTATTGGGTTTGTGTTGCTGGAGAGAAAAAAATATGATTTTATATTGATAGAAGTTGAAAATTTAACATTTAATCAAGGATAAAAATGATAGTTTGATATCCTTTTTAATAATTTTAAAAGTTTGCATTTCCCTTTTTATAAATATAAATTTCTATGGTACCAAGTAATAATAATTTCTATTAGACTGTCCTTTTTAAAAATTTTCTCTTTGTATTAATGGAGTTAAAAGACTCGTAAGTTAATTTGTAGAAATATTTATTTTCTTGGAAGAGTTTTCAGTTATCAATATGAGCTGGAATTGTCCAACTTCAGTCTTTGGGCCTCTTTTTTTAATAAGCTTTATAGGCTTTGAACGTTGAAACCAGTTTCCAATTTGTGTCTGTTTGGGCCATGAATTGAATTAAATAAACACAACAAGATTTCAAAAATTGTTCATTAGATTAACTAATTAATGCAAGTTTCCAATTTGTGTCTCTTTGGGCCATGAATTGAATTAAATAAACGCAACAAGGATTTCAAAATAAACCCAATTGTTCATTAGATTAACTAATTAATGCAAGTAAGTAAACATTGATTAAGACTAAAATCAACTAATTAACAAGAAAAGATAACTTGATAAACAAGAAACATCAACTCAATTGCATCAAATTACTTCCCTGCTGTTGCAGCAGCTCGATTGAGAACAGAGAAAATGAAACTTGAATGGCAATGATCCCAGAAAAGGCCAATTTCATCACCCAATTTCAAGTTCCTCCTCTTGACAAACTCTCTGGCCCAACTCTTGACAATAACATAAGCCTCTCCTTGGTTCCATTGCTTGAAAGCCATCTCATGTTCTGTCATTGTGTCACAATCCAACACAAAAACAGGCAAACCTCTCTTAGAACTGTGAAGTTGTTCATGTTCATCAGCATTCCAGAAGGGGAAAATATGAGATTCCACAACTTCTGATGGCAACAAAAGCCCAGACTTCTTGCCAAGATCACTTTCACAGAGTTTCTTTCTAATGCACCATTGATCTTCATGATAATGTCTCAATTCAGCCATGGGTTTTTCTTCTTCTAATTCAAATCTGGCAAATTTGCTTCTCTCGTTTCTTATACTACTCTCTGCAGATCTTTTCTTGGAGTAATTGGAAGTGCTACAGCAAGAATCATTGAAACCCAAACTCAATTTCAAAGAAAGATCAATGTTGGGTGTCAGAATTTGAGAGTTACTACATTCGCCCTGTTCAAAAACCCTTGTCCCCTTTTCGGAAAACCCTAGCCCTAACGAAACATTTCTTGGTTCCGAAGAAAGGCTCTTGTCCCCAAAAGCTACAACTTCGTCATCGTCAGAATAAAGTATTTCCATTCCCTTGTAATTGCCACATGAATGAGACGATTCCGACGAAACATTGCCGTTCCCTTCTTCGCTGCCGATTAGCAGGTCTTTGGGTTCAAACTTGTTGTTGGCCGGACGAGATAAACCCCAAGCAACAAAGGGTTTTGGAGAATTGGAATCCATTAATTCTGGAATTAAGCAGGACAATAATATGCACGAAAGGAAATTAACAATCTTCTCTGATTTTTTATGGGAGAAAGAAAAAACAAAATCTCAAAACTATGAATGAATTAACTATGTTGAAAAAAGGAACTAATTAGGAAGGTAGAAGCTAGGTCTAACAGTAGGGTATATATAGACATTGGAATGTTTCCCGTTAGGATTAGGATTTAGAGATTACTTGGAACTCGGAAGTAGACACATACATGGATGGGCCTTCAGGCCCAAACCTCTGGGCCATATGACTTTTGCCAGACTAGGTTCAATGAAGGTCCATTTAACTTAAAAGTTTTCTTTCTTCTTTTTCTGTTTTCCTTCTTTTTTTTTTTGGTGAGGTCAACTTAAAGTTTTCTTTTCTTTTCTTTTCTTTTTGGTCAAAACTTAAAGTTTTCTAATTCTAGAAAAAAAAACTTGATAAAATATTTAAACTTTAATTACTTGATTTAACTAAGTTATAGCTACTATAATAAAATTTTAATATTCAAAGATAAAAATTTTTAAATTTCAAAAATTTATAACACTTTAGTATATTATTAATATATAGTTTTCTTAAATTCACCATTTTACATATATATTTAGAAATAATCAATTCCCTCCAAAAAAAAAAAAGAAATAATCAAGAAACTTGCCCCACTATATTTTACATTATTTTTTTTGTAATAAGTACCCCTCATACTTATATTAGCATGGAGGGGAGATATGCATGGGTGGTTCAAATCAGGAGTTTGAATAGATTTCACCATAAACTTATATCATTTGGGTTGGGTCAGTTGAAAAAAAGGTAATGGATATAGAGGTGGCAAATGGGTCATTGAGTTATTTGGATTGTATCAACTAATCCTAATCATAAACCAACCATATTCTCAACTAAAAAAAGGGTTGACAACTTATTTTAATGAGGTTGCTCCTATATCTTATGTTTTGTTTTTGTCATTTGTTTCAATTGATTATTCTTTCTCCACTATTGAGATTAGAGATATATATTCATTTTTTAGACTTGAGGTTACTTAAAATAGTAGGAGCAACATGTGTTGCAGCTAAGCTATAAAAGTCTTGATCTTATGGCAATTATGAAAAGGGCTGAATTGAAGGGATTGGTTGGAAATTGCTGGTCCCCAATGTAATAAGATGAGCAAATATATTATTATTCAAGAGTTTATCTAATTATGTATATTAGCATAGCTACTACTATTTTATTAATTAATAATCTTACTTAATCTATCATAAGTTATTAGAACAGTACTCATGCATAACACATTAAGCAACTATATATCCCCACTTGCTTTATTGGCCTCTCCATCACAAAGAAAGAATATCCCCCCTATTTTAAATAAAGTTAGAGAAGATTCTACTTCATATTTTTTAATTAAATTTTGTTTTAAATTGAAAATTAACCATCATGTTTAAGATCTAATCTCACCACTAACTTGGGGGAAAGACAAAAGTTATGCAAACGCTAATCCACTTGGGGTTTCTTAGTGGCAATCCCATTTAAATCCACCCTAGGGTGCTTTTTAATAATTAACCCACCACACCCATTTTATTTTCTTCAAAAAGTGCAAGAAACACACCCTTTACATTTTCCCACATTTAATAATTGGGGTCATTAATCTTTCAATTGAATGTTATTTTTTCACTACATGTAATAATTGAGCTGTGCACAAAAAGAAAAAAAAAAGGTAAAGAAAAATGTGGGCAAATTAGCATATATACCAGTCAATCTTACCTTCCATTTGCAATCCTAATTGTTAGTTTCAACTTTTCCTTTGATATTTATCAGAAGTGGTACTTCTTTAGGGGAAAAAATCTATGTTTTGAGATAAAATTACGTAATTATGTCTTTTTATAACATGAACTATCACTTTATTTCCTTGGGCTATATGAGATTTCAAACGAACATATCCACTTGAACCCATTTTTGCTAACATCACTAGCCTTTGGAAGGTGCACATCTTTTTCTCTCTTTTGCTTACCTTTATTTCTCTCATAATTAAACAAACACGAAATGAAGGAAGAAAAAGAAAAGAAAGGCTTTGACATATCCAAATGAACCCACTGGTGGCGATTTCATGAAGTACTATAATGCAAAAGAAAGTGCAGAAAAGATGAATCTAGCTGATGTGGAATGCAAAATCTAACTAAGGGGGCAAAAATATTTGCTTTTCTACGTGCACTTTGCGAGAGATTTCCACTTGTATGGATCTCGTGCGTGCCAACAGGGCACCACTCGCCGTACGCGTAGTCGACACGTGGCAAACGTCACACCCCACAAGAGTTTTTTTTTTCTTTAAAGAAAAAAATTTACTTTGTATTCAACATGAATAGTTAGCTAGGTTAGTGAAAGGGAATAGAGCACCCAAAAGGAAGAAATTATTAAGAAGGAATTGTATAGTAGTACTAGTAATAAAAATAAGGTTGAAGAGTGGCCAGCTTGTTTGGACCACCTCCTGATTTTGCTTAAGGAAAAGACTAATTAAAGAGGCAAATGTTTGAGTCCCCCACTAAAAACAGCTATTTACTTCACTTTTAAATGATGGAGAAGGGGACCAAAAGTGTGTTTGGACTTTTTATCATCACCACCTTGGAAAACTCATTTTCCAATTTCTATAGCATATTTGATGGCTTATATTATGGTTCATTATAGTTTAGGCTCTAGGCTACTATATATGCTTTTATCTTCCTTTTATTTTCCTTTTTAAAATAAGAGGGCACACATGCAAATTGAGTTGTATAGGGATAATGGAATTTGTTTTTGCATATAAAAGCTCCTTTATATAGCAAAAAGAAAGTGTTTTGTTGTGTATATAATTTTCTATTTTAAGGTGTCAATTTTAGATGGGAAGGGGTTAGAACTACCCTCAACTTAGTTTGATGAGAAGATTAAGAAAGAAGTTTTTTTGAAGAAAAGAAAATTCAAACTATAAATATTGGTATTACCAAAAAAAATTCAAACTATTGTTATGATCATTAATAGGGTCATGATTTTCCAACTCTTTCATCAATTTTTCCTTAATGTTTTGGGGATGTATAATTAATTTCTTTTATAAGTTTTCTATCGTAGATCAGTATGTACATGTGCATAGACTAATTAATTGAAATCAGTGATAATTAGTCAATATGGATTATAAGTATGACTAAACATGTCAGACTAACCTAACCCACGTGGCATTGCCACGTCGGACCAAATCACTGACGTGGCAATGCCACGTCATCGACTTAACGGGGCCGTTAGGTTGAGGGAGCAAAACGTCCCAAGATTGAAGTTCAGGGGACAAAATGTCTAAACGCTACAAGTTCAGGGGGCAAAATGGTAGATTAGTCTTATAAGTATATACATTAATCAATCTTAATTATAGCATCAATGAGAGGTTTTGAGATATTTTGGGTTGGTTGAATTTTCAATTTTCATACTAAATTTCGATGAGAAAAAATGTAAATGTAATAAATGGAAAATTTAATAGAGACAAATTTTTTGATCAAAAGATGATAAATTTTATATATGCAAATTACCTTTGTTCTTATTACACTATTATATTATTATATATCTATACTATATATAAAAGTACGAGTTTTGAGAAACTTTTGAATTGCCTATTGTATCCTTATTTTTCAAATATATTGTCTTAAATGCCCTTACTTAACTATTATAGTTTTATTCTACTAGAAACTCTATTTTTATTCAATTAAATTAAATCTAATATCTTTATAATTACTTTATTTTTACCAAAAAATTTGGATATACTAAAATTTTTTCTAATATACAATTTTATTCTACTAAAAACTCAATTTTCATTTAATTAAATCTAATATCTTTATAATTACTTTATTTTTACCAAAAAATTTGGATATATTAAAATTTTTTCTAATATACAATTTTATTCTACTAAAAACTCTATTTTCATTTAATTAAATTCAATATTTTATATAATTTTTATTTTACCATTTTAATTTAAAAAGTAATTATAATTGACATTTTCTATATGATAGTTCAATGTATTATGATTAAAATTTGTTATTTTCCTAACGTGTAATTATTTTATTTGACTTATAATTATTTTTTTCTTGATAAATACAACTTTGTTGTGGGTTTAAATTTGTTGTTTTATACATTGTTAATATTTTTATTTGTGTGGAATAATTTCTTTTGTTACTTTGATGGTAAAATCCAATGTATATATAAATGGGTTGGTCGGGTTGGATTTGGGTTCAGTTTCGGGTTAAGGAAATTTTGGGTTATACGGGTTCGGTTAATTTTTGGTTTTAGGTTGGATTGAGTTTGGATCGCTCAAATGTCGAGTCAT
>AWWV01012072.1:0-37698 GCA_001974805.1 Corchorus capsularis | reverse complement strand
ACGGCCTGGGGCGTATTCTGTTATAAAGTTATGCCGTTTGGATTGAAGAATGCCGGGGCAACGTATCAAAGAGCCATGGTGAACCTTTTCCATGACATGATGCACAAGGAGATTGAAGTATATGTTGATGATATGATTGCTAAAGCTCGGTCGGTGGAAGAGCATTTATTGAATTTGAGAAAGCTCTTTGAAAGACTCCGAGAGTTCCAGCTTAAACTCAACCCGTCAAAATGTACTTTTGGGGCCACTTCAGGGAAGTTGCTTGGATTCGTAGTCAGTGAGAAAGGGATTGAAGTAGATCCGGACAAAGTAAAAGCCATTCAAAATCTGCCCCCGCCAAGGAATCAAAAAGAGGTTAGAGGATTTTTGGGTAGGCTGAATTACATTGCTCGTTTCATATCCCAGCTGACAGCAAAATGTGATCCAATCTTTAAGTTGCTCAAGAAGAAAAATCCAGGAGAATGGGATGAGGATTGTCAAGCTGCTTTCGATAGGGTTAAAGAATATCTATCCAACCCACCAGTGTTAGTACCTCCAGTGAGAGAAAGGCCCGTGATCTTGTATTTAACGGTTCTGGAAAATTCAATGGGTTGTGTATTGGCGCAGCAGGATGAAACTGGAAAGAAAGAGCGGGCAATTTACTATTTGAGCAAAAAATTCACTGATTACGAAGTTAAGTACTCAGGTTTGGAGAAGATGTGTTGCGCACTCGCATGGGCGGCTCATAGGCTAAGACAGTATATGCTCTATCACACTACTTGGTTGGTCTCCAAGTTAGATCCGATTAAGTATGTGTTCGAAAAACCCGGCTTATCAGGAAGAATAGCTAGATGGCAGGTTTTATTGTCTGAATATGATATAGTATATGTGTCTCAAAAAGCAGTCAAAGGAAGCGCTGTAGCAGAATTTTTAGCTGATCGAGCTAGCAAAGATTATGAACCGGTGCAGTTTGATTTCCCAGATGAAGACTTGATGACAATATGCCAGGTAGAGGAAGTAGAAGATGAGGAAGGAATATGGAAGATGTACTTTGATGGGGCATCAAACCTGTCAGGACAGGGGATAGGTGCAGTATTGATATCCCCTGAGGGTGATTATCTCCCAGCTACAGCTCGATTAATGTTCTCGGCCACAAACAATGTGTCTGAATATGAAGCCTGCATTTTGGGAATTCAGATGGCGTTGAACAAAGAAGTAAAGAGGTTGGAGGCTTATGGTGATTCAGCCTTAGTAATTTACCAAATGAAGGGAGAATGGCAGACGAGGGAGCCAAAGTTAATCAAATACCGAGACCATGTGATGGAATTAGTCAAATCCTTTGAGAAGATTACATTTCATCATGTACTTAGAGAAAATAATCAGTTGGCAGACGCATTAGCAATCCTTAGCTTCAATGTTTAAAGTGGGCACCAATACAGAGATTCAGCTGATCCAGATTCAGATGAAAGATTCCCCGGCCCATGTGATGAGTGTGGAGGATGAAGTAGATGGGAATCCATGGTATTTTGATATCCTTCAGTACATCAAGTACCAGAAGTACCCAGAACATGCCACAGAAAATGACAAAAGAGTGATTCGGAGAATGGCCATGGGTTATCTCCTGGAGGGAGATACTTTATACAAGAAAAGTCGTGACCAAACGTTGCTTAGATGCGTGGGTTCGGTAGAGGCCAATAGGGGTTATAGAAGAAGTGCACAAAGGTTCATGTGGGAGTCATGCCAGTGGGCACAAGATGGCAAGGCAGATTATGAGAGCAGGGTATTATTGGTTGACATTGGAAACCGATTGTATCAAGTATGTCAGAAAATGCCATGAGTGTCAAATTTACGCAGACCAAATTCACGTGCCCCCAAACCCATTACATGTAATGTCAGCTCCATGGCCTTTCTCAATGTGGGGGATAGATGTGATTGGAGTTATTAACCCCAAGGCTTCAAATGGGCATAGATTCATATTGGTGGCAATCGATTACTTTACAAAATGGGTTGAGGCAGCTTCATACACGAGTGTTACTCAAGCAGTAGTCACCAAGTTCATCAAAAGGGAGATTATCTGCAGATATGGGTTGCCGGAAAGAATTATTACTGACAATGCATCCAACTTGAACCAAGGATTAGTGGAAGAAACCTGCAAAGAATTTAAAATTGTGCACAGTAATTCAACTATTTATAGACCTAAAATGAATGGTGCAGTGGAGGCAGCCAATAAGAACATTAAGAAGATTGTGGCGAAAATGACAGAGACATATAGGCATTGGCACGAGAAGCTTCCTTTCGCTCTTCATGCTTATCGGACTTGTGTTAGGACCTCAACTGGGGCAACTCCGTACTCTTTGGTATATGGAATGGAGGCAGTGGTACCAATCGAAGTGGAAATACCATCCATACGGGTATATCGAGAGACTAAGTTGGAAGAGTCTGAATGGGTTCAAGAGAGGTATGATCAGCTCAACTTGGTTGACGAGAAAAGGGTAACGGCTTTATGTCATGGCCAAATGTACCAAAAGAGGATAGAGCGGGCATTTAACAAGAAAATACGCCCGAGAGAGTTCAAAGAAGGAGATTTGGTACTGAAAAAGATCATACCAGAACAGCGTGACCCAAGGGGCAAGTGGGCACCTAACTGGGAAGGCCCATTTGTAGTAAAGAAGGCCTTTTCTGGTGGGGCATTGATTTTACAGGAGATGGATGGAGAAGAGTTTCGAAGGCCTATCAACTCTGACACAGTCAAGAAATATTATGCCTAAAAAAAAAACCCTGGGACCTAAAAAAGGGAAAGAGGTCGCAAAAAGAGAAATAAAATATAAGGAGGGGTCCAAGTTGAAAACCCGCAAAGGGCGGCTTGGATCCATTGGGGGTCACTTGAGTTGAAAACCCGAAAAGGGCGGCTCAAGTGAAGGATGGAAAAGGGGGGACTTGAGTTGAAAACCCGAAAAGGGCGACTTAGGTGGAAGAGGAAAGGACATAGTCTGTTGTTATTACACTTCAAGAAAATCTCTTAAGGTCAAAAGGATAAGGATCGAGTCCAGACTGAGTTGGGTAAGGCTACATCAAGACCAATTTCGAAGAACCTTCGGCAAACGTCACAAAACCGTCGTTGGAGTATTCATCGACATGAGGTTCTATCTCTTCAGCATGTTTTATTTAGTATAAATATGTATTAAAATTCCTTGTTACATAAGTTTGTTTCTTTTTGTTCGTACACATTCCTTTATTAATCAAATTTCGAAGTTTTCAGTAAAATTTGTTTTCTTTCTGCATTACATATCGTAGGTAAATATTGGTTTTGTTTTTCAAAATTGGTTTAAGAATAAATTGCTGAAAACGGACATGGGAATGGTCGCTTTAATTGAGGAGGTATTAGTAAAAGATATAAAGTGGCATAAATCACTACTCGGGGCAAAGGATTCGAAAGGAATAAGGTTGAAGCATCAGTAATAGCATGGGGACATGAGACCAAGAGAAATTAAGGTTGCAAATGAGGGAAAGGCATCGGGTCGAGAAGTCAAGAGGAACACAAGGAAGATATACATGACTGCGGGTTAATTTGGCAAAGGAAATATATTCAAACCAAATCATATACATTTCGCATTACACTTATCATCAGCATACAACATTGCATTAATACTCTGCAGGGCATTGCCATTCTAACTTGCATCGAAGCATACTTTTCAAAGAAAATTTTCAGGAATTCAGATGACTCGGTGTAGCATCTTCAAAATTGGCTTCAGAAGATTCAGAATGGTCCTTCCTCAAAATTTTAGCAAATAAGGTTTTTTGTGGCCTTCAATGAAAGGGGTGTCTACGTCTTTGCGCACTTCCTAATTCTCAAAAAGTATGCAAACTACTTCTTTGCAGACTTCCCGATATTTAGAAAGCACGCAAAGAGGGGCAGCTGTAGACACCCGTTTTTGTCCTGTATCCTTAAATTTGAATTAATTCATTTCTTATTCAGCATTAGGGACGCCCAGGGGCATTCTGGTCATTTTTGCACTTAGGGGGCATTTTAGTCATTTTTAAGTTCACCTTCAAATTAGACTAGTTAGTTCATTTAGATTATCTAGATCGCATTGAAAGTTGAAAGAATCTTAATGTATACCTTTGGAGTTTTTGCATATTTTCATTTAGTGATTTGGCATTACGGTGTTTTCCATTAGTATTTTCATTTAGTAATTTGTTATTATTACACTCACTTAGTAATTTAGCTTTGTAGTAATTTAATCCGCTTTGTAGCTCAGAATTAGCCCATGAGTTAATTAACCCTCAATTTAGTATTTAGTTATGCATTGCATAAATGGGATTTTGCATTTTTGATTACTAAAACACTTTTTCTTTAACTTAGCATGTCTAATTAATTTCTTTAAGTCAAATACTATAATTTAGAAGACATATTAGAATAAGAAATAATTTCATATGGCATAACAACTTGCATGACATGATTTCATGCATATCATCATACATCACTCACACTCAAAGTTTGAAAAACACGAAAAAAAAAAAATAATAATAAAAATAAAATAAAATAAAATACAAAAAGAGAGAAGAACCATTTACATTTCATTTTATATTTTTGCATTAACACTCTCGAATAGGTCTTAATCTACATGCCTAGTTATCAATTGTTTTCCTCTGGTTTGTTCTTTAAACATTTTCTTGTCTTTCCTTCTTTCTCCATGGCTGCTTCAATGGTTTACAAGCACAAGAATCCCAAAGACTAGGACCTCATAACCTGCAAGAGGGAATACAAAAATGGAATGTTTCCCAAGGAAATAGAAGCATGCACACTATTAGTTAGTGTACACGCCAAATGAGTTGACTGAATATATATGCGCTTGGGAATAGGAGCTTTAGGGCAACATGAAGCACGAGGAATGAGATTTGGCCTCATTCTCGATTTGCCAATGAAGCCACAAGGAGGACAAAAAGCAAATGTATTAGCAACAGGTAGAAGAAAATGCAAGGAAAAGCTAGAAAAAATGAGAAAAAATATTAGAATGAAAAGCCACAGGATGAGTTACAGCAAGCAAGACACAATGAAACAAGGCCAAATCAGTAAGATTACAAGATAAACGTGCAGGGCATTACAACTCAGAACTGGAAAGGGCAATAAGCAAAGCCAGAGTCGGAGGAGAAAGAGAAGACAAGCTTGACAAACCACATGGGTTCAGAAAGCCATGGGTATGAACATGCAGTTAAGGCATTTCAGCCATCAAGAATAAAAGAAAAAACCTAGTACTCCAGCATTATGGTATCGTCCAGAAACTACCTGTGAATAAGGGCAATAGTCAAAGGACAGCTACATTGCAGACTTGCAATACAGACTCCTGAAAGACTTGCTTTTCAAACATCCGAGCACAAGCTCATGTAAGGATCAATTCAGCGAAACAGGGTATTTTAGTCACAATTTCAATTCAATAAGGATCAATACCCTAGCACACACTATACCAAGCAACACTTAGTCACAGTTTCAATTCAATAAGGATCAACACGTTAGCACACACTGCACCCGGTCTGCAAAGTTTGGTTTAACCATGACCCCAATCCCCAGCAAAATACAAATTCAGAAGAATCAAGCAAAAATCGCCAACAAGCAACTGTAAAATAAACATAAGAAAATTCAAAGGGTTAAGGCAGGCACACCAACGTGGCACCCTCCAATTGGGTCGTTTGGACTACCTCAGCAGCTTAAAGACAAACAAAAGACATATCAGTAGCTTCAACGAGTCAAAAAGAGGAAAATCACGTGAACAGTAAAATAGTAAGAGCAAGGAATTGAACCGTACCTGGAAAAGATGACCTGGCTATGGAGAATACAGACAAAAGAAGGAATTATACCCATTTGCCCTGCAGACTCATAGTACACATCAGGAATAACCTGAAATAGCAGAGACAAGGTCATTATTGAGAAAAGAAGCCAGAATTTAGGACCCTTAGATGAACAACGAAATAAATGGTCATAACAGGGGATTAAAGGGGCTTTATAAGGGACATTTGGAAGAGGCAGCAAGACAGAAGGAGGCACAAATTTGGAAAAAAGTTCTCTGTGCTAGGGTTTTAGGATCAAAATCTAGGGTTCTTGAGTGAAGGGTTTTGGTCCATATTTCTGAAAAACACAAAATACACTAAGATTAAGAAGAAAAGAGCTGAATACTAGCAAAGAGAAGTACCTTTCTATTGAGTCCGAGTCTTCATCCACCAAAGGTTTTCCACTTTTCACTCTATTTCCCATTTTCCAGTAGCATTTGAGTTGATCCTGAGTCGGTCTTGTCGAAAGCCTTCATCTTTGTTGGGTTTGTGTCTGTTTCTCCTAAAAAAAAAAGGGTAAACTTTAGAAGTCTACGGGGTGCTCATCAAAGTTGAGAGAGCTTTAGGATCAGACGGCTACAGTTCAAGCGATTGAGTATTTGCAAGGCAAAAGACGGTGGCTTTTTGGCTTTTAGGGCTAGACTTTCGGTGAGAGCAAAGGGTTGGCGGCGCTGTTGTTACCTAGGCAAAGTGGGATTGTGCTTGCGGGGAGAGGGAGAGATTTGAAGTCGTGAACAAGGAGAAGATATAAGCAAGGTCTGACCTATTCGGCTCCTTTTATACTTTGGTCAATTTCTATATTTTATTTTACTTAATTTTCGTTACTTTATCTTTGTCTATTTGGTCCATTACCTCATGCTTGAAGTTGATAAGTGGGAGATGGTGTGTGTCAATAAATCAAGTCTTCTTTTTTTTAAGTAAAAAAATCTGTTTCTTTAATTGTTAAAAATTATGTCTTTAGAGGTAAAAGGTCAAGTTTTTTTTAGTCAAAAATCATAGCTTTAATAATATGTTGGCAGATTAAGTCATTCCACGTTAAAAAATTAGTCTTTTTAGATTTAAAAGGAAAAAAATCGGATCTTTGGTTGATTAAATGCAAAGGTCAAGTCTTTGAGTCAAATTAAATCTTTAATGTTTAGATAGAATAATTCGGTGATATATTCCAATAATAATTTAAAAGATAAACTAGTAAGTCATTAAAGGTTCATATCAGGGTTATTAATTGGTAATTAAAAATTAAAAAAAATGCCTTTTAGTTTGGATAGTCCAGATTAGATGTTTAAGTAAAATAACATGAAAATTAGAAAATGGAAAAAGGGAAAAGGAAGTTGATGATGAGATAAATACGTGGTAAATTAATTGTTCAGGTTAGGGTGGAATTGGGTTTGGCCATTTAAGTTGGGTTGAGGATTTTATCTTTTATATTGGACCCTGGGCTTACTTTTTAAATGGTAATTGGGTTGACCCTTTTGTTGGATAGCTAGTTTTCCTTTTAATCTCTTCAAATTACGATTTGGGCTTCGCATGTTCAACCTTGGGCTTTAAGATTAGGTCTTGCTGTTATCTTGATTTATGTATGGGTTGGTTTTGCGGGCTTCAATTTTTTTTCTTTCTTTTTTTCTTGGGGCCCAACGTTTAATAATTTGAGCTTGCATTTGTACATCCTGGTTTCAGTATTTAATGAAATAAATTTGGATATAAGGAATAATAGGGTTCATGTGCATCCATGTCTTATTTTTTTTTCTTCTTTATTATGATTATTATGCCTTGCCATTTGAGAATAATGAATTGGACCCGATGATGGAACGATTAATTGGGATTTTGACAATTTTTGTCAGTCTCAATTTGGGTTTCCTAGGCTTGGAGCATCCAGATGGGGGTTTTAGCCAGTATGAGTGGCGGGTCCCCAAATGGTGTTCCTCGTATAATTATTTGGTAAAAATGCACTTAACCGGAAAAAAACATGCATCATATGCATCCATGCACTAAAAGTCCAGTACCCCAATAAAATTAAGGACCAAAGTAATAGTAACCGGTAAAATTCATACTTAAGAGTCAAAGTAATAGTAATCAGTAAAACTGATAATTAAGAGTCAAGGGATTAATCAGTAAAATTGATAATTAAGAGGCAAAGTAATAGTAATCAGTAAGATTGATAATTAAGAGACAAAGTAATAGTAATCAGTAAAATTGATAATTAAGAGCCAAAGTAATAGTAATCAGTAAAATTGATAATTAAGAGCCAAAGTAATAGTAATCAGTAAAATTGATAATTAAGAGCAAAAGTAATAGCAATCAGTAAAATTGATAATCAAGGGTCAAGGTAAAAATAGTAATCAGCAAATCAGTAATTAAGAGTCAAGGGTTTAATCAATAAATTGATACTTAAGGGAGAGAGTAAAAGAGTAATCAGTAATTAAGAAAGAAAATAAAAATTTTTAATCAGTAATTAAGAAAGGAAGTAAAAAAGGATTAATCAGTAAATTAGTAACTTAGAAGGGATTAATCAGTAAAATTGGTAATTGAGAGTCAAAGTAAGAGAGGCAATTAGAGAAATATAATAGTTAAGAGTAAAAGACGTAATTTGCAAACTAAAAGAGTAAAATGGTAAAAAGTAATGGTAATCAGTACTAATCAGTAAAGAGTAATCAATAAAAAGTAAAAATGGCAAAGAGTAGTAAAATAGTAATCAGGTAAAGGTAATCAGTAAGAAGGTCAAAAATGGTATCAAGTGAAATATGGTATTGAGTAAGAAGGTCAAAAAATGGTGTGGAGTAAAAAAAATGGTAATTAAGTAAAAGAGTAAAGAACGATATTAATTAAAAAATGGTGTTAAGTAAAAGGGTTAAAAATGGTATCCAGTAAGAGATGGTATTAAACAAAAATGGTATTAAGTAAAAGAGTAAGAAAAATGGTAAAAGTAAAAATAATAAAAGTAGCAAAAGTGAAAATGGTAATCAGTAAGAAGAGGATAATTAGTAAAAAATGGTAGTTAATAAAAAGGTAGAGAAGAATATGTTAGTTAGTAATTTAGTTAGTATAAAAGAGTCAAATGGCATGAATATTAAAGATAGAAAACAACCAAAATTGGAAACCCACGGTTAAGTCTAGATTAGTCAGTGCTGTCTTTTGACGGGCGTCGTGGGGGTGCTAATCCTTCCCCACGCGTACCCGACTCCCGAACCTTAGATTCTGGTTAGAAGACCGTTTATTAGGTTTAGTGTTACCTTCGTCAAGTTTAGGATAACATTAAGCTTAATAATATGATAGGTGGCTAATCACACCTAGGATAAAAAAGATTAGTGGCGACTCCCTGTTAGTTCTTAATTCTTTAAGTCGTTAAATGGAAGGGTTCGGAGACCCCGGACTCGGGCGTTGCGACAAAGAGTATCCATCATTTTTTTGACTTGTAGTTGAGTAGAGGAATGATAGAGTGACTTTGCTGAGAAATAGGCTTTAGGTGCCTCATCCAAGATCTTGGGCACCGCTATGGATCACGGCTGTCGTAGCCCCCTATGCTTGACGGCATGACAGAGGGTCGTCAAGGATTTGGCTCTTTGTTCACCAGATTCTGCCACAGATTGTTCTCTACCACCCATTAATTGAGAGAACCGTCGACTTCTGCAGCAGGAAACCCATTGATTGAAAAGAGCGTCGACTTTTACAGCAAGAAGTTGGAGTGGTGGAGCTTTTTCTCTGAGCCTTTTTTGACCATTTTTACTTTTAGGATTTCTTGTCGTAACTAAGGTCTGATGCCCTTGTGGCTTCTTACTTCTGCTGGATCATGAATTTGGCAATTTGACTGACTGGGTTGTCCTTCTCGCCGCATCAAGGAGCTTTGCAAACTGACCTATGCCCAAGTTCTCCAACACAGCACGGAAGTCTGGCAGCATGTTGTGGATGCAAATTTCCACTAACATGGATTCGGGATTTTCTTTATAGCAGTCAAGAGAGAGGTCTCGGGACCTCTTTACAAAGTCAACAAGGCCCTCAGATGGCCTTTGATTGGTATTTTGGAGCTGCAGGAGGGTGATACTTTCTTCACTTTGAAAATATTTCCTGCAGAACTTCTCTGCCATTTCTTCCCATGAATTGATAGATCCGGAAGGCAAGGTAGTGTACCAAGTGTAAGCAAGTCCGGTGAGAGACTTAGAGAACTCTCTAAGACAAAGTTCTGGGTTCATGGAGTGAGGACCCATAGCATCAAGAAACTTGCCAACGTGCTCCACATCATTGCCTTTCCTGGCATCTTATTGTGGAAAAGTAGGAGCTTCATAATTTGGTGGATAAGGTTTATCCACCAAATACTTCGGGTAGGGTGGATCCTTCATGAAAATGAAAGAGGGCCGAGAGAGTTTCGCCTTTTCCTCTCCAGTAGGGTGGTAAGATCAGAAAGAGTAGCATAGCCTTGGGAAGGCTCATTCTGCTGCTGAGTTTCAATGGTGTTTCTAGCAGGCATATCGTCACCACCAGGCGAAGTAGGGCGTTTACTTTATCATGAGATTTGCCTCCATTCGTGGTGTGAGTCCTAGTCTCCCGGATGGCTTCAAGCAATTCGATTTGGCTTTGGTAAATGCCTCTGGCTAGCTCCACCATGATTTCAGTAGGATTTGGTAGACCTTGTTCATGTGCAACTGAGTCCTCTTGCTGCTGGTTTGAGGACTCTTCTTGCTCCTCATGAATATCCTCAACATCGGCAGGATGATTCTGGTTGTTTTGTCGGATAGCTCTCGGTCTCGCCATTTTTGATTATATGAAGACCGTTTGAAGGGTTCCCAGTGGAGTCGCCAGAAAATGTGGGAGCCTTTTGTGTGATGGGAAGGCCTGTGTCGGCTCTTTATTGGGTTCGAGCCCCGCCCAAATTTCCCTGAAGAGAAATCGAGTTATAATAAGAGACCGAGACCAAGATTAGAGAGAAAACATTGGCTGCTATCCAAAGAACACTTCCTGCCGCAGGAAAACAAGGTTATAATAGAGGAGGAACAGAGGAAGATGAAAAAGATGAACAAGAAACACAGAAACGTATTGCCTTGAAGTAAAATGGATCGAAAAGCTTCTTTTATTAATTTCAAGACTTGTGAGAAACAAATTGGGTGTGAGATTTGGGAGAAAGAAGAAGGAATCTAGTGAGAACAATGGGATCGAAAATATGCTAATGACGATGGGGAAGAACACTGATTTGAGGAGAAACGAGATCAATCTTCTTGTTGTGCTTTGAAGCTTGATAATGATTGTGTTGGATGATGATTCTTGAGAAGTATGCCGCTTAGGGTTGTGGCATAGAAAGGTTGATTCTCGTATATGAAAACTGATGCCATTTTTGCTACTGGAGGTCCCCTTTTATAGCCTTTTTGTTGCCCGGTCAGAAAATCTTTGCCCATCAGTTCATCGGCTTGGATTTCTTTCTGACTTGGAATCAAATCAGAGGAGTGGGCATCTTTTCTCCATGGCAGAGAGAACCTTCCAATTTGAGGGTGATAACAATGGTCCTTTCCTTATTTTGAAATTAGTTCTGCTTGCCTTCAAGCAAACATCACTATCGCACCTCGTTTCTCCTCAAGAGCAAGATTCCCCCAAAGTCTAATTAGCCTTTTAGATCACACTTTCTGCAGCCCTTGATTACCCTTTTGGTATTAAAGATCAGCCCCCAAGCATAGTTGCTCTCCCCAAGAATGGTAATCAAGGAAAATTCCTTCCTCTTTTAACGCCAAGCCACATCTCCCAATTTGTTCCCGTCGTGGGCTTGGTCCACGATTAGTCCTGCAATGAAGATTGATTAGCACTAATCCCTGCCATAAATAGTTAAATATGAAGGAGTTTGAATTTAAGTAAAATCCTTCCCTTAGATGCTTTCCTCAGCAGGAAAGTCTGACATGGAGCAACAGGAGATTGTACTTTGTGCCTTTTGTCTTCATGTTTTTGGTTGTGTGATTAGGTGGCAAGACCTCAATGTCTTGGGCCTTTTGGGCCGAAAAGTGGACTTTGAGGGAGCAAGACCCAACGTAACATATATATGTGATATGGGCTTTTGCTTTGTGTAAATAATGAAATA
This sequence comes from Corchorus capsularis, assembly GCA_001974805.1. Taxonomy (NCBI): domain Eukaryota; kingdom Viridiplantae; phylum Streptophyta; class Magnoliopsida; order Malvales; family Malvaceae; genus Corchorus; species Corchorus capsularis. Next base: position 25,841 of record AWWV01012072.1, on the reverse strand, counting down.
GTTGACAAGGCCCAATGTGTGTTAAAGACCTTTGTCATATAGAGAAGAAAATTGCCCTTGTGTTATATGTGTTTAGGGACTTTAGTATAGATGCCTCTGTGTTATATGTGTTTGAGGACTTTAGTATAGATGCCTCTATGTTATATGTGTTTGAGGACTTTGGGGAGAGAGAAATGCATTGAAGGATATGAGAGATATAAATATGAGGGGATAGATGACCCAACCTTGAGTATGCTTGGTGGGCTTTTGTGGGCTTTGGATCATCCCAATTTTAACCCCTAACAACCGTCAACCGAAAACCTCACCGGTTCCATTGCCGATCCAATTTTAAAAACCTTACGGAAACATTCCAAATTAAGGTGCTTTGTTTTCATGTGGTAAAGATTATTCGTATAATGATTTCTCATTAAAAGAAATATCTACCTAAATTAAATTTCCATTGAAAGGTGCACTAATACAACTAGTGATAAAAGGTTAATATATACATAACTAATATAAAAAGGTTTTTAATTTTTATATGATAGGAAGTAGGTAAGGGGCCTATCTAAGGAATGAAAGTCTCAATTGCGACACTTCATGAATTTCACTATAATTTCTAAGTAAAATGTTCAGTCTTTAATGTTTATTAGTAACTTTAAATATTTATTAGTAACTTTAAATATTATACTTATTAAATTTTTTTAAGGAAAAGAAAAATATTATCAAATAAAATAAAATAAATACACTCCTAAATAAAAATTTCACATGCTTTTAGCATGAAAGGTAAGGAAAGAGATAAGAAAGCATTCATTTTACCACTTGAGTGAAATGCTCGGCATCCCATCGTCTAACATGGAGAGAATAGTGTATCTCAACTCAACTCTTTGACTGAAACCTAGGTAATTGCGTAAGACTCAAAGTGAGGTGAAGTGCATAATTATGTCATTAATTGCTAAAAAGTAAAATAAAGTCGTAGTTACATCTAAATTGGCGTGATGTTTTCTTGATTTTTCCCACAACAACGTAGGAAACACGTCACTTCAATCATGATTCATGAAAAAGTTAGTACTACTATATTATCCACTAACTACATTAACTATGCATTGTGATGAGTTAAGTTTATATATACTACTCCCTCAGTCCCGTATTATCTGTCCATTTTGGGTCAAAGTTTCCTAACTTTGATCTTTAATTATTAAAAAAATTATACAAAAATAAATTTTAAAAAATTATGTTTTGATTAAGTTAAGTTTTAAACTTTTCAAAACATATTTTTTGAAAATTTGATTGTATATATATTTTTTGTAATTAAAGGTCAAAGTTAGAATCAGTTTGACCCAACGTGGACAGATAATATGGGACGGAGGGAGTACTATATACTAGTACTAGTACTCCCTCAGTCCCTAATTAGATGTTCACTCTTAGTCAACAAATACTAAACTTTAACCATTGTTTATTAAAAAAATATGTAAAATTTAATTTTAAAAAAATATGTGCTGAAAAGGTTGTAATTCAAAGTTTATAAGTGTTATTTTTAAAAATTATTTTGTTTTATATATTTTTTTATAAACAATAGTCAAAGTTTAGTGTTTGTTGACTAAGAGTGGACGTCTAAATGGGGATGGAGGGAGTATATATTTTTGTTGCACCAAAATTCCCTAGTGGGCCCAGAAAGGTTTTTGACGTTGAATCTCTTTGAGTAAAGAGAGAGGTTCGAGGCGTGCCAGTTATTTTTTTGAAAAAATAACAAAAAGCTTTTGTAAAACTAAAAAGTAAGAAATCAAGTGTGTAACAGCGAGAGAGATCAGACGAATTGTGAGTTCTGATTTAAAGTCACAGAAGACTGTTTAAATCATTAAACCTATTTGGTAATTCTTGAGTACTAAAGTGAGAGGTTTATGAACAGAGAGAATGAAAAGTAGATTTTCACTAGAATTGCAAAAGTAAGATTACAACTTGTAAGAACAAGAGTGACGAAAAGTAAAAAAAAAAAGATTGATCAAACAAGAGTTGACATCTCTACAGGAAAGAGGTTTGTATTTCCGTAGGGGAAGGGTTGTCCGGAGAGGGCTTTTACGTTGGAGATGGATCCACTTATATAGTCATAGCGTTAATCTAAATCCACAAGTCAAGGAATCGGCGTATTAATATTTCAAGATAACAACCATAATGCAAATTGATATTGTCTTCAAGCTCAACTCCAAATTGATTCTAGATCATCTTCCTGAACTTAAGTCATCAGCATCAATTTGAATATCATCAATTAGTCAATTTCTCCACGTGTGAATGCTTGATATTTTTATCTCTTGACACGGCTTGAATTAATGCCAATTTGATGGACACTATCGACCTAAGCACCTTAATCCGATGGAGTAATTACTCCTTACCATCGGTACCTAATTTCATGTCTCGATATAATTGCTCATCACCATCGGTACCAATCAATTCGTCCCGATGAAAAGCCTCCCGCTGATAAGTCGTCCTGATGGAAAGCGTCCTGATGATATAAGTTGTCCTTAGAACTTAGACACAATGTCAGGAGCCAATTTTGACTTTGGAAATAACTATCATTAGCCAAATAATGTACATATACATAAAGGCCAAGTTGATTAATTTAGAAACCAAAAATCATAATTGCTTTGACTTTAATTGGAAGCTAAATCATCAAAAATTTGGAAACCAAAACCACACAATCGGGACTATCCAATAGGTCCCGATAGTCTTTTTTTATATATCAAAGAACACTCACCGTCGGGACCAAGAAATTGGTCCGGACGTGTAAACCAATTTTATTTTTAATTTTGTAAAAGTTGGCTTAATTATAGCTTTTAGGTCAATGTTTTCCTTTCTTTTCAATTTGGTCGTTGGCACCAAATTTTTACTTAAAAATCCATTGATGATTTTTCCAAAAAAAAATTGATTACAAGAAGGTTTCTTGCAATTTTCCAGGGGTGGTTAGGACTTTGGGACCAAGTCAATTTGCCACAATTTACTTAATTACCCAAATTGTAAATTAGAGTATAAACAATTTTGTTACAAATCATTTTAATTATTGTGGGACTCGATGTTGTTCTTGTGATAAGTTTTTAGGACTTTGCTACACGCCCCTCCATTCTGTTACACACAATGTTCCCTCCTGATGTGTCCATCATATGTCAGGCCATATGTTATCATTTTATTGGTTCCAATACACCATTTATAAACTTTAATTTTTCTAACCCTTAAAATAAAATTTTAATTTTAATTTGGGCTAAACTTAGTAAATTAGTTATATATTTTATTTCTAAAATCCTATAACAATATTATTAATTATGGAATTTACCCTTAATATAAAAATAAAATTTTAATTTGGGGCTAAACTTAGTGAAATTAGTTTTGTATTTTATTTCTAAAACCCTATAACAATAAATTATTAATTTTGAAATTTACCCTTAAAATAAAAATAACATTTTAATTTAGGGCTAAACTTAGTGAAATTAAGGCTAAACTTAATAAAAAGAATAAAAATAGAAAAAAGAGAGAGAAAACATGTGGCCTAACGTGTGATGGACACATCAGGAGGGAGTATTGTGTGTGACTGATCGAGTCAAAATTATGCATATTTTTATAGCTATTTTTCCATACTTTTTGCCACTTTTATATGTATTTTCACCATATTTTGCTAGTATTTGTGTTTTTAGGTCTTGAAGATAAGAAAAGTGAAAACTTATTGTTTTTCACTCTTTTTGGAGCTATTTTGGTGACTTTTTACTCAACTATGGACTTAGCCATTTGGAATGAAGATTTGAAGATTCGAAGTTCGTGTTTGAAAATTATTTGAAGATATTTTGAAGATTTGAAGACCATTGAAGAATTATTTCAAGAAGCAAGAATTGAAGATTTGGAGCTTATTAGCAAAGGATTGAAGCCAAGCCCAGAAGAAACCCGGAAGTTAAGGATTTTTGGATATTTTATATGGGATTATACTTAGCCCATATAAACCTATAATTGGAGTTAAAATCCCAATTTGTAGGCTTAAAATGAATATCCAAATCCCGTAATTTCCCGCAGATTTGCGATTTAATTTGGTTTCAGCGCAGTCTTGGTAGAAAGGCCATAACTTTCTGCTCAAATGTCCGTTTTAGGCCCGTGAGTAGCCGTTGGAAAGCTAATTCCGAAATCTACAACTTTCCTTTGAAGTCTAAAGCCCAGTTCTGCCATCTTCAAGTCCGAATCTTTCATCGAAGTTTCTGCAGAAATCCAGAAAATTCCAGGATCCTATTTTGACTTGGATTCTACTCTAGGAAGACTTTTAATCCAACTTGGAGTCCAAGTTAGACCCTAAAACGTCCTAGAGTCCTATCCTAGGTAGAATAGGAGTCTTTAGGTTATTTTTCCACTATAAATAGCCACCTTATGTAACTCAATCCCACACAATTCTCTTTCATCTTTTTCTTAGAAAATATTCTAGTTCTTTTTCTCTAGTTTTAGGTCAAGGGTGCCGCACCCTCTCTTTGCATAGGGAGGTGCGGCAACCCTAGGTTATTCAAGAGGAGGATTTCGCTTTCAAGTTTTGTAAGTTTTCTTATGCCTCTCATGGATTTTCCCAAATCCATGAGTAGCTAAACCCTTAATAATTTTTATCCTTGGGTGAATTCAATCAATAGATTATGGTGAGATTTCTATACTTATAATTTAATATTGAGTTTTAGATAGTAGTGAGAGTCTCTGTATTATTTTATGATCTTGACCCTTATTAATTTGGACGGCCGCTGATGAGGTAAGTTGATGGATCTATAGCTAGATCAAGCTTAGAATTAACCACTCAAGTTTGATTGTATGTAGCAATTGAATGAGAATTACAACCTTCGTTCAAGAGATAAACTTGCCATCGACCGAGAAATCCGTTGATGCTTGGTTCTCATGTGTGAAAAATAATTGTTCTTAATGCTTTGTTCTTAGGTGATTTTTAAGCCCCAAAAGGGAAATCAATTGCCGAAAGAATAATAGGGATAATTTAAGCCCCAAAAGGGAAATCTTGTCCAATATACATCATAGATTTTATCTAAGCCAGTATTATCAAGGATAAGATATTGAATTCATCTTTTAAATCTAGGATCCATAGTTAAATTGATTGATTCATACCATAGGAGAAGAAGTATGCCTTTTAATTATTGTTTGTTTTATAAATTGCTATAGATTTAGATTTAGTTACTCTGCTTTGTTTTAAGTAGAACTGGCAATTGGGCGGGTTCGGGTATTTTCGGGTTCGGGTACTTTCGGGTTCGGGTTTTTACGGGTTCGGGTATTTCGGGTTCGGGTATTTTCGGGTTCGGGCTCGGGTCGGGTTCGGGTTCACTTTTGATATTCAGAGTCCGATCCGAATTTCTGCCTCATCCTGATTCAACGTGCAAGCTTTTTTTAAAAAGAAAAGTAATTGTTTATCTTTTATTTTACTATAAGTTTATTGATAATTATAATATAATAAGATAGAGTATATAATATAACATGATAATCTGTATATTCCGAGGACTACATTCATCCAAAAAATGACAGTTATTTCATGGAACGGAGGAAGCATATATAAAGATTGAGTAATTGTTAAAAAATACTAACGAAAGAACTATCTCATCGTTATAGACATTCAGAGACTCCCACATGATGAAAAAAAGTAAAAGGTCTCAATAAGAAAATGATCCTACTCGCTAAAAGCGAAAACTCTTCTTTGGAAAGACAACGCCACCGACAATTATTAAGTTGTGTATTGTGTGCAACATTTAAATTAACTGAATTAAATATAAAATACATATAGTTCAACACTAATTTAAACTATTTAATGCTAATTAATATTAAATTGTAGCAAATTAAAACAAATTAAGTATTAAATTAAACAAATCATCAAAATGCAAGTCTTAGATTAAACAAATTAAAGCTAATGGCCCTTAATTGAACCTATAAAGAACTTGGACTTATTTATTTATATAATGTAATAGCTTTATTTAATTTAATATTAAAAGGAAGATATGTGATTTTTCTAAACAATAATGAAAAAATTTTATTTTATAAATAATTCTTGATTTTTTTAATATTATTTTGATCTCGGGCTCGGGTCGGGTTCGGGTTGTCTCGGGTTCGGGTATTTTCGGGTTCGGGTAATTTCGGGTTCGGTTTCGGGCGGGTTTCGGGTTCGGGTTCGGGCGGGTTTCGGGTTCATTTTGCCAGCTCTAATTTTAAGTTTTAATTGCTTTTTTAAAATCCCCTGTTTTCTGTTTTAAAACTAATTTTTGGAAAAGATTTGTTCCTGGGAATAAAGTTCTTCACCCTTCTCTGTGGGATTCGACCCCTACTTGCCCTAACTACTCAGTTAGGTTTTGTGGGAATTATTTTATGGTCATTGACGACACGATCAGTGACAAAATGGAGGGGCAAGAAGAATCATTCAAGTTGTTATAAGGGTGTGGATGGTTCATTCCATCCTTATTCTATCCGAGTTTATGCTCCTTAACGAAGAAGGGTGGGTTAAGGAAGGTACTATTATTAAAGAAGGTAATAAGTGTATATACCCTCCATATTGGTATTTGATTTATAATTTGTTACAAGATTTTTAATACTCGGATACTCGATAGTTCTCATCTTCCATAATCACATTAAATTCTGAATAATTTCAAATCAAGTCTTAGTAAACTTTCAACGAAAAATTTTAGGAAAGTTTATTTTTTATGTCGTATGATATTAATAATTACTTAATTAAGTCTTGAATTCTTTCTATTCAACCCAATAAAAGTTAGTTTTGAAATCTAATGCTTTGCGAAGTGCTAACTATGAGACTATAAGCCATGCGATGGGAAAGAAGGAGCCGAAGCAAGAGGGTTTTCATTTCCTTCTTATGTTAAAAATGAAAATAAAAATTCAATATAAGTTACTTTGTCCCGTTTTCGGTCATTTTTTTTGAATTTTTTTTTTGTCAAGTTATTTGTCCCAATTATAAAATCAGGATAATTTTTTGACTAATTTGATCTTTATTAAATGTGTATAAAAATATCATAAAAATGTATGTAAAAAATATATATATTAAGTAACATTAAAGTTCTGGCCAAAAAAAATAACATTAAAGCTAGTTTTGGAAGGTATATATATTGTAAAAATTGTACAAAATTTTGAGAATAACAAATTTTCTTAATATTGGTGAAAGGGTCAAATGTGAGAATGAAGTATAAAATTTTTATTTTGTTATTATTCATAAAATTAGTACAAATCTCATTTTACCCAATTTTTTTTTATCTTATGTTAAATGGTGATATATATATTAGGTATCCACTTACCAAGAATGACGGGGTAATATTTACATATTGACAGCTTCCAAATTTACTAATTCCCTTCTCAAAAAAAAAAATAATACTACTTCCTGTTATACTATTGCTTAATTTTCCATTTATAAATAATACAGTAAGTACTTCACTAATTTGGGGGGTTTAAGCTATGACACATCATTAATCTTATCATTTCCAAATCATTACCATATACAAATAAGATAAGATAAACCACATTATTCTTTGAATTTTTTTTTTAAAATTTCACTATGCCAAGCATTTCCATAATTGAATACCAAATTTAGATAAATGAAAAAACAGGGAGAGAATTATTTTTAATTTTGCATCAAATATCAAACTTCGAAGTTTTAAATATAATTTTCTCATCATATCCCCAATTAAAGCCAAAAAAGAAAATGAAAAGAAAGAAACTTCTTTGATTATTCTTTATTAATAAAGTTTTTTTTTCTTTTTATGTTTTTAAAGTTTTTACTTTTAAAGCTGGTACAAGATTTTTCTTTATCTAAAATTTATTGGGGCCTTATCCACATTTTGAACTGGCGAAGGCAAACACAGCCTTGGCACGCGGTTAGGCCGTGACCCGTGAATCATAGGAAAACATGGCTATAACTGTCAAAAGTGTTCAAACAGTGATCCCTGAAATATAGAGAAATTTTTGTTTTTAATAAATAAAAAACATATCTCATTATCCTCAAAATTAGCTGATTTACACATCAGACATTAATGGGATTTGGTGTCAATCATCAAAAAAATGTTTTTCTTTAAACCTTCTCAAAACAAATTTTGATTTGGATAAAAGTAAATCCAAATCATTCTCAGACCCCACCTTGCTAGCTCTCTTCCTCTTTTTATTCCCAAATTTTCTCTTCTTCTTCCTCTTTCTCCTCCCTCTGTATTTTAAAGCTGTTGAAACAACAAGCAGAAGACACCCAAACCCCATATCTTTTTACTCTCTTTCTTCGACAAACCCTGTTCAGATTTTTCACTTTTGGTTGATTTTCAGAAGTGGGTCTCTCTGTTTTTTTTCTTTTCCTTTTTGTTTATCAAAAGAATCCATGGCCTGTTCAATGAAGTGTGGTTCATATTTTTCTGGGTTTAACGAGACTATGTTGGGCTCAAATACCTACAAGGTTGCTTGGTTTTGCACATCGTTGAGTTCTTTAGAATCTAACGATTCGACATCGAAAAAGTTCCCTTCTTTGACTATTGATTTTTGGGGCCAACCAGTCGTTGTCCCAGATCAGAAAGTTTCCAGAAATTGGAGCAGCAAACCTGGAAGTAGACTCTCTGTTCAAGTACGTACAAATTTTCTGGTTTATATTATGGATTTCAAAGGGCTACCCTTTTTTTTTCTTTGTTTTGTTTTGTTTTGTTTTTTTTTAACTCAAAACTGATGTTAAATAAAATTTGATTTTTTTAGGCACAGACAGCTTGTATTAGTAGAGCTATGAGATGGTGGGAGAAAAATCTTAAACCCAATATGGTGAAGATTCATTCAGCACAAGAACTTGTAGAGTCCTTGCAAAATGCTGGTGATAGATTGGTTATAATTGACTTTTATTCTCCTGGCTGTGGAGGCTGCAAAGCTCTTCATCCTAAGGTATGTGTGTTTGGCCATTAGAACAATTTTTATTACTTCTGCAATTGTTACCAATCTAAATGAATTTATCCATTTGCTTCAAGGTACATATTTGCTAAAGATTAATACTTGTACTAAATGCATTTTGGGGAAAATAAAATCTAAGCTTCAGTAAAATGATGGACAATAGGATATTGATTCCAATTCTTTAATTATATATAATTCATGTGTGTTTAAGATTGGTTAACAGTGGATTATGTCTATTAACAGATCTGTCAGCTGGCTGAGCAGAATCCGAATGCGATTTTCTTAGAAGTTAACTTTGAAGAGCTAAATACCATGTGCCAGTGTCTCAATATTCATGTCTTACCATTCTTTAGATTCTATAGAGGTGCTGAGGGGCGAGTATGTAGCTTTAGCTGCACCAATGCTACTGTAAGTGTTTCATTTGATAGGATATATCATTGTTATTAGTATTACTTAATTTCTCGATATTAAGTGTTAGTCCCTACAGATTGTAATGGTGTGAAGCTTTTTTTTATTGCAGATCAAGAAATTCAAAGATGCCTTGGCAAAGCATGGAGGAGTTGATGGATGCAGCCTTGGCCCTGCGAAAGGTCTGAATGAGTCTGAGCTGATGAAATTGGTATCAGCTGGTGAATTATCAACTAAATTTGAGTTACCTTCCACAAAGGAAGAAAGACTGGAAGATTTGCTCATGAGACGCATCGAACAGTCCGGTATCTTGAACATACCAGACAGTAGTAGTATAGAGCTTAAAGAAGAGACTGCTCTCTTGTAGGAATTGATTTGTTACTGAGCTTAAGTGAAAGTAGTTAAGGAAGTGGAGTAAAGAGGCCCCAGCTTCCAATCTTGTGCTGGTACTTCTCTCTTCACCATTTGTATATAGTACCATATCATTAGCTGAGTTATTCCTAAGCAGGCTCCTGGGTTTTTTGAGTTGAGCCCTGCCGGTTTTTACTTGTTTCTTGGTAGGGCATTGTTTTCTTATCAAGGAATTAGCATAGAATTTATCAAGGAATTAGCATTGTTTTATCATCAAGGAATTTGGTCATAATGAACGATGTGGTACCATTTTGAATTCATTAATCAAGTTCTACCTCTGTTCTACTTCTACATTTTGCTTTTTCCTGTTGAATTTATATGCAATATGCAATATCAATGCAATTCTCATGAATTTCACATGCATGACAATGATTTGCAAAAATGTGGCCATTTCCAGCTGTATGTGTCCCAATTTATTACTGGAATTTAAAGTTCGAAGTTCCATTGAGTAGTTTGCATAGTTAAATCTGTTTGTCAAACAAATTTTTTTTTTTTGAAAAATGAAAACAAATGCAAGACGAACAAACAATTTAAAATAACCTTTTTAGCTGCCAGGATTGTCATTTTTGGATTAATGGGATAAATAATCTATGGATGATGATTTTGGATTTATGATCACATGGGATCCCACAGGAATACAAAATTTTCTGTGTGTTACAAGAACTGTGGTGGTTGGGGGCCAACCACAAGCATTACTGTATACTAATTTTTAATAATATTTAGATAGTAAATTAGTACTACTAATTATCTTGTCATTTTCATCAAGATCTAAAAACAACCAAAATCTAAAACTGGGTCCAACTAAATGCATTCAATGATTTGGTAAAAACAGCCTCTTTATTGCAATTTTCTCAATTGCACGAACATGGTCGACAAAATGGTTCGAGTTAGATAAGAAATGACAGTAAGATTAGTAATAACAATTTAAGTTTAGATTCATTGTAGCCTATCTCTTGTACCGTAGCAAAAATCTCAAAAGAGTGACTTATATATATATACTATGCTATAAAAGCAACCTATGTATTTGCACCAAAAAAAAAAAGAAACCTATGTATCAAATCTAAGAGTTATTCTTTGTTACGGCCTAAAATAAAACAAACCGACGAGGAAGAGGGTAGCAATTAGCCACGACAAGGAAAAAGCAACATAAAATTCAGATTTGTTTGGTGGTTGGATTCAAATTAGACTATTGAAAAGTCAAACAATGATTTTCCGTACGAGAATTTTACTTACTAGTCCGGATTAAATCTGGGTCACACACTTCGATTTGGTGGGTGAAACTACCAATAAAATTGCTGCATGCGCAAAATTTCAAAACTGAAACCTACTTAAAATGGACGAGTCACTTACCTTTGATCTAAGCAAGGGTCGGTAATGATTTTCCTCTTGTTTTTTGTTAGTATGGAAATTTTATATGCAGCAACCATACAATGCATGAGAACTTGTATGGAATTATATATATTATTACTATATCGTACTGAATAAGAGTTTTGGTTTCAAAGGTTAAAAAAAGAAAGAGAAAGAGAAAAAGAGAATGCATAATTGGATTAAAAGGAGGCATGAATCATGATATGGATCATGAAAAGGGAATTGCAGGCAGGAAATCACTTTCCAGCAGTTAAGAAATCATTTTCTAGGAAAGGAAAGAGGGACCCAGCCATCAAATGGTCTAGGCAGAAAACCGTGGCATTGACGTGGATTACTCGGATTCCTAATCACAATTGACCCTACTGGATATATAATGTGGATGAGAATGGGCAACTGGACAATGGTCCCAACTCCCAATCCCCCCCAAGTTTGCCCATAAATCCTTTTGCCATGTGTTTGTGTCTTTTAACAAAAAAAATTGTTTCGTACACCGGAGTTTTGTGCTTCTCCGTCGGACTCGAATGGTTGATAATTAAGCATCTACATATATGTTTTTAATTAACTAGTGGTGCAACTTTGGCCAAAAAAACAAAAGTTGTGGTAGAATGGAAGTGGAACATGTGTATCTTTTTCATGCCATTTATTTATCGGGCAAGAAAACTTTATTGGTAATGTGTAAATAATACCTAATGTATAGTTTTTTTTTATTTTTATTTCTACGTTGTGCACCTGAGTTTGATGTGTGAATCTACCAACGACGGCAATTGGTACACAAGGTCTCGAATTTGAGAGTTGATTAAACTGGAACAAGTCATTTATCACTTGATCCATTCCCGTATTGGTATACTATAGTTAACCTTTTACCAAAATGGATCAAAATTAAGGAATGAAAATTCCAGAATTTTGAATGGAAGAGAGTTACAAGTATTTAATTTATTCTAAAATTATCATCCCAAAGAGTAAAATGGCAATTTAAAGTTTGGTTGACATTGCTTTTGTGAGGAAAAAAGCCACTCCCTCCGTCCCTAATTAGATGTCCACTTTTAGTCAACAAATACTAAATTTTGACCATTGTTTATAAAAAAAATATGTCAAATTTAATTTTAAAAAAATGTGTTAAAAAGTTTGTAATTCAAAGTTTATAACTGTTATTTTTAAAAATTATTTTTTATTATATATTTTTTTATAAATAATGATCAAAGTTTAGTATTTGTTACCAAAAGTGAATATCTAATTAGGACATGAGGGAGTACTTTTCACTCAAGTAGTAGTGTACCATGATAGCAAAGAACATTGAGATTGGGCACATGATGTTTTGTGGGCTTATATAGCCAAAAAAAAAAGTTTCGTGGGCTCAAATAACAATATGCTTCTTGGTGTTATATATAGTGTACTAATAAGTTTGCCTATAACTCTTAAAAACAATCATCATGAGCCAACAAATGGTTGATTCTCATTCAACTAACTGGTTTAGTATTTGTTCCTTTTAGATAAGATCTCGACAGGGAGAACTTAATCCCACAATGGGCCGACCTGAGTTAAACAATTATTTTTTTGGTGAAAAGTGTACTGCATAAATTGAATGGTAGAATAAGTTCTAAAATACACATGTTCAGCTTTATAAAAAAGTGAAGCAAATTTAGGATTACAGCAGGGGTTTAAGATAAACTTTAAGTACTTCCTAGTGCTATTACACAAAATTGGCACCCATTTTTGTCAAAGTATCAACACAACCATTTCTTTCACGAAAAGTATGCAGCACAGTCTCTTGGAAATTATTCAACAAGGCCTTGCAATCATTGATATAAGTGACGGAGGAGAGGGTTATGAGAAGTATGAGAAACATTTGTAATCATAGAGATAAAGTACGAAAAACATCTGTAATCATAGAGATAACAACAGTGCTATCAAGTTCAACTTTCAACTTTGATATCCCTACATAACTAGCAAGATTAAGACCATCTCTAAAGGCCCATGATTCAACAACAGTATTTGAAGTATGTCCCAAGTATCTTATGGAGCCAGAAATCTAATGCCCTTTGTCATCTCTTAAAAGAAAACCAGCACCAGCTTTTCTCAAATTTCTTAAAGAAGATCCATCAGTTTTCAGCTTTGTCCAACCAATAGGGAGAAATTTCCAGCAAATAGATACAAAATTAGCAATGGTGGGCTTTTTAGGGGGCAATTAAGTACGAAGAACTCAACTACCTTAGAAAGGATAAGAGAAGGTACTCCAGCAGAAGATTTAGGGGCATTGAAAGTCCAAGAGTTACACGAAGACCAAATTTCCCAATGAGCAAAAGCAGCAATAAGTCGTTTCGGTAAGGAAGGGGATCGACGGAAAAACTAATCAACAAGCAAAGATTTGAGCCAGGGGCCCCAATCCATATCCATATTATAATTATATACAAAGTTGAGTTTAGACGAGAAAAAACAAGGGACAGGACGAACTCGAAACAAGTGAGGAGAAGTTCCCCCGGGAGAGAACAAAGAGGACAAACATTATTGACATTCATGCCCCTATAGATGAGAAATTCTTTAGTAGGAAGAACTTAAACACTTCCCAACTAAAAATTTTTTTTGCAATTTGGGGGAAACATTGAGTTTCCAAATCTAGGAGAAATCAATACTCTTATACTCATAGGATCATCCCTGGTCCCGGGCAAGAAAATAAGCAGATTTAACATAAAATTTTCCATCTTTTGAAGCCCTCCTAAGGTGAATCATCAGTGGAATTAAGGTGTTGTCCATGAACTGCTAAAATGCTATCAAAGATCTGAGGAAGCTCCATAAAAATGTTAAGATTATTCCAAAAATGTCTCAGTTGCTGATTCTTCATTTTCCACAAGGAGGACCAGGCAGTATGTTTCCAATAGGCCCTATTTAGTCCAACTATCTTTCCAAAAGTTGGTGTGGACACCATTTCTAACAGCAATTGCAGTACTTTATCACCAATGGGGAAGCCCTTTTGAGGGCTTTCCAAGTAATAGAGCCAACTTTCTTAGAGTTGGATGGGCAACTGTCATATTTAGCACTAATCACTTGAGTCTAACGAGCTTGGTTACCATTTTTTTTTTCACACAAGATTACTCAATTGGGCATTATTAAGAGTTTTTCCATCCCTCAAACCAAGCCCTCTTCTATCTATTGCTTTGGTAACATCTTTCCAATTCAACAAATGAAGCCCTTTTACCAATTCACCAAATGAAGCCTTTTCTTATCTGCTCGAATCATTCGAAAAGTTTCTGAAATACCTAGACAATCGACCACAGCAACTCTTATAGCTGGGGTCAGTATATGGGGTAAAACACCTTAGAGGCTTAGACCATTTAACTTTCAAATATAGAAAAAAAAAAAAAAAGAAAACATAACGAGAATTGAGATATTGATCGGTTCAATGAAACAACATATCCCAGGACAATTTATTCATTTACGCAGCATCTCTCACAACTTTCATTGTGCGAAAAATACACCTCAAGAATTCGACATACGCTCTATAACCCAAATATATACTACTCTATTTACGGCATGTAAATACAGCTGTAAATACCATCAAAGCCAAATGCCAAATAATCACTACAGCTGTGGTTAACTTTCAACACAAGTACCAAACTTCTCAAATGTTTCTATAATCTGCTCGAGTATTGCAATTTACAAGCCGGACCCTTGTCAAAGCTCTGCCTCTGCATTCATGTTTTGCCAAAGACTATTTACGAGTAGCAATTGCAAGCACAAATTTAACCATGTAGGCACATGTTCCAACTGCCAACAACTTAAAATAAAGCTCAAAGTTAAAAGCTTACATCTGGAGAGAAAATTTAAAATGCCTTCATAGTGCCATTTTGAACTGTTTATCACATAAAATGCTCTTGGAGCCCAATCAAGAACTAGGCTACAACAAAAGCACCATTCGAATCTCCGTTCTTTTTTCAACAATCATCAGGCAATTTTCAAACAAGAAAAAGCCTTCAAAAGGAGACAAAAGCATCTAGAGTTTAAACCAAATGGTGCCAATACCAATGAAATGAAGAATCAGCTTTATAGTCTAAATTGATGAAATGTTGAAATGAACTAATTTACGCACCAAAATGAACAAGCAACTCGAAAGAGCCTCAGATTTGCAGACGGACATCAAGGCTTAGAAAGCCATTCAGTCCCGAAAGATGGTATTTTGTTAAAATTATCATCATAGGCCACTGATTCTAAAAGCTATAAAACTAACTTCAATAAAGTAAAATTTATGTCTATGGCCTGACCCAAGAAGTAATGGCAACAACGTTGCTCCACAGGGACATGGAATATGCGCTCCAAAATCGGAGGACCTACAACATCCATGAAAAGTTGTTTGTGACATTTAACTTGGGATTTACAAACATTGCAGGTTTGCCCCAATATTATATATAAGGTTCTTAACCAAATGTCACATTGGTGTAAAATGATAAAAAAAAAAGCTTCCAAGATTTTAAACCATAAATTCTGGATTTTAGTATAAACTTTGGTATTGAAAATGATGAAGTGCTTCAGATTGAAATCTTTTCATAGCAATTACTCAAAGTATATTTAACACCATCATCAGCACCAAAGTTTGATACAAAAAGCATACTAAATATGTAAATGAAAGAGGTAAAATGAACAGAATAAAGCAAATTTTCAAGAGACATTTTCCTATGGTCTGTCTCAGAGGTAGTGACAATTATCAGATATCATCATTATTTGATCTGATAATACGTGCAATAAGATGCATCATAGACAAACCAAAATTATACACTCAAGTTAAAAAACATGGATCATTAGCATATCATATCATACTAAAACAGTAAAACTCATATAAACAGAAAATCTACAAAACTGGTTCATTTTTGTGCATCAGAGAGATTCCCATTAATAGACAAACTCATCATCCTCCAATGGGTGCTGATGTCCCTGTCTTTTTATCGTCACTTGCACAAATTTGTTAAAGGGAATAAAACAGGTTTTAAATCAAGTTAAGAAAGCATAGCAAATATAACAAAACAAACATCATAAGATATTTGAGTCTAAAGACATGGAAACATAGAAAAATATAAATTCTTAGCAACATTAGAAAGACCTTAGCTACAAATCACCACAACACAAATATCTGAGCTTTAGAAGGAAAAATCCACATTAAAAACCCCATAAATAATTTAAAATGAAGAGAGTAAAGCATTGCATCAGAGAGATTCCCATTTTAGACTAAGTCATCAATCACCCAAGAAAGGGAGTGCAGATGTCCCTGTCTATTTTTATCATCACTTGCTCTTAAAATCGACAACCATAAAAATATTCAACCAAAACCCATGTTAAAGAAGACTTATTAAAAAAACCCCTCAAATTTCAGATAATTACACACAAAACAGTTAAGCAAATAAGCAGATTGAAGTAAAAAAAAGAAAGAACTGCTAATTAAGTAACAAGAGAATTAAACAATACCCGTTAATGCCTCAGATTAGATTATTTTCAAAGAGAATACCTCTCTCAAAGTATATTTAGTACCATCATAGGCAAATTGATATAGATAAATGCATTATCAAGACTGAAGAAAAAAATAAAGAGAAGAAAAGTAGTATAAAAACAAGGAAGTATAAGAGTTGATGAAGGAAGAGGCGGACAGGGGGATTTAGGGTTTATTTTGGAGAGAACGATTAGGGTTTAAGAGTGTATATATAGTGGTAGAAAGGAAAATTCTAGTATGGTGGAGTGGAGGGAAGATCACTTTTGGGCTAACTATGTCTTATACGGACTTTGATTAAGAAAAAAAAAAGTCTATGTGGACTATTACTGTTGGGTCAGTATCCAGTTTTTAAGCATCTTTCATGTAGGTAGATTTGGGCTCAATGTCAATTAAAACCACTGGGGCCAGGCTTTTTTTTTATCTTCGATAATCTTGGGTCTGCTCCAATTCAAGACTAGTCTGATTTTCTTGTTATTATTGGCTAATTGTTGTTCTTTTAGTTTTTACGTTCCACGTGATCCATCGTGTTTGAATAAAAAAAATTAAAATAATAATTGGAATTATTTATAAGTATAGTTATCAAATATGATTCAAACTCGATAATCTGTCCAACCTGGCTGCCCCGATTTAACCAGAAAAAGTAGACGACCCGAAACCATCCTATGCAGGCTCGACAAACCCGTAGCCCGAATAATCCAAGAAGTTAACCCGAATGATCCAAGAATATTATAAACTAAAATTATGTTTTATTTAATAAAATCCCAATTGAATCCGAGTCCTATACCCGAAAAACCCAAAACCCGAATGACCTAGAATCCGAGTGACCTGAGGCCAAAACCCGAACCCGCCTAACCCTAGACCCAGCAAACCCGAGACCCAAATGACCTGAACCTAGATGAACCGAAACCTGAATGTCCCAAGAAAATTACCTGTCTCATTTTATCTGTACCCAGATTACCCGAATCTTAAACCCGTCTAACCCACCCGATTGACTCCTCTAACTTTATAAGTCAAATGAAGTAATTACGTGTTACTCTTCTTTTTATTTTTAGAAACTTAATTAAATTAGTAAAATGATAAAAATAAAATAGGTATAAAAATATTAGATTTAATAAAATAAAAATAGAGTTTTTAATTAAGTAAAACTATAAAAGTATATATAAAAATTCTAATATTTAATTTTTTTAATTAAAATAAAATAGTAAACTGATAAAAATAAAATTGTTATAAGAATATTAGACTTAATTAAATAAAAAAAAAGTTTTTAGTTGAGCAAAACTCTAAAACTTTAAACAATGGAATTTGAGAAATATATTCGAAAAATAATGGAATAATAGGCAATTCAAAAGTTTTACAAGAACTCGTACTTTTATATATAGTATAGATTGATCTCCAATGTTTTGGATCATTACCAATAAATTGTGCAAAAAATATTTCAGACTTGCAAGAGTTCGGTGTGTTAACCTACCTGCTCTTAAACTTTCATCCACAATCCACATATAAGATTCCGATGTGAGATTTAATTATCAGATAGTAAAGGTCTAGGACCCTTTTTCTTTAATTAAGTTTGAAAAAAGAATGAGTAAAGATATCCTTAGATAAATAAAAAAGTTAAATTAATTAACATCTTAGAGAAGGTTGACTACAAGCATCACTGTCCAGCAGAGGAAGAAGTTCCAATAAGGGATCCTTCGAGATGGTAGTACCACTCGTACAATTCTTAGTCCAATTTGTCAGAAAACCTGCACACTTGTTACGGAAAATAATGATCAAACTTCTAATCAAGCCCTTACCACTACATGTCCATCCTCATCTTCTACTTCCAACCCTATCTGACATTGCTCATAAGTTACAAAATAAATAAACTAACTCGACAAACTACAATCTATGGCAAATCATTGCCCCTCCCTCATAGTTATGATCAATACCTTTTATAATTCTCAAGTCTCCACTTATATAAGGTGAAAGGTTCAAGCAGGTGTGGCATTTGAATCTCATGGATTAGGGTATAATTAAGCCTTCCAATATGCCAAAAACAAAAAGGCCATGTAGTATGGTGCTAAATTTTATGATATATCTATACAACCAAATATATATGTCTAACAACTCCTTCAATTACTAATATTGATGTTACAAGTCTAATTGGTAATAGAGTTTTGACTGAAATGAGAGATCTACTTGATAGAAATTTCACTGATGAGGAAATTAAATTGGCTGCTTTTGATATGAATCCAAGCAAATCTCCGGGATCGGATGGAATGAATCCTTGCTTTTATCAGAGATACTAGAATATAGTCGGCAAAGATGTTTCAGTAATGGCTTTGAAATTTTTGAATGAGGGTATTCCACTTCCGGATATTAATCACACAACAATTGTATTAATTTCGAAGGTTGCAGATCCTATGAGTGTCAAAGAATATAGTCCTATAAGTCTTTGTAATGTTGTTATGAACATCTCATTACAAAGGCTTTGACTGATAGGCTAAAGATTATTCTTCCCCAGATAATCAGTGAAACGCAGAGTGCGTTTGTTCCAGACAGACAGATTTTTGATAATTCAATGCTTGCTTTTGAGACAGTTCATTACATGTCCAATTGTAGAGGAGGTAGCAAGCATCATATGGCCATAAAACTTGATTTAAGTAAAACATATGATCGAGTTGAATGGCTGTATTTGGAAGAGGTAATGCGAGTTATGGGTTTCTCGGAACGTTGGATTTCTTGTGTGATGACGTGTGTGTACAGTCACTTACTCAGTAAGTATCTATGGTAATCACAGTGAAAGGATCTTTCTAGCTAGAGGAATTCGACAAGGAGACCCCCTTTCTCCATATCTCTTTTTTTTGTGCATAGAAGGTGATTGAGTCGTCAGTAAATCACAAAATAAATCCCTACAAAAACCTTACTAACGTAGAAATGGTAAGTAGAGGTCGATCCCACAGAAAGAATGGTTAACTTCTTTTCCTAACAATTGTCTTTAATAAACAAAAATAAAAGAAAGAATTGTGATTGAAAGTATGATTAAGAATAACTAAAGCAAAGCAAACTAATTAAGAAAACTAAAGCAAACTATAAATATTAACTAAGAAAACAATAATAAAAACTCCCTCCAACATAGGATTAATATCACTCTTGACAGAATTCTCATGGATCACCGATATTAAAATATTATGAAAACATTAGATAGCTTGTGGTCTTAAAACATTAATTTTGATTCCAATAATTACTAAATTAGATAACCTCAACCTTTCGAGTCTAGAGAATTACCCCTTTTATTCAAAACGATTAATTTCCCTTTCGAGGCTTAAAAATCATCAAGAACAAAGCATTAAAAGCAAGTAATTTCACAAGCACAAATCACAATAAGACTATCACATACAAATCACTCTTTGACCCCTAAATCACTTGAAAGGAATGGTCAGTTCTCAATTAATTGCTACCAAACAATCAAATCCGACGGTCAAGCCTAGATTTGATTTAGCTAATGTAAACTTAATTTCTCAAGAAAGTACCGGTTTCAATCCATCGAAATAAGCAAACATGTCATTAAAACAGAGATTTAAGAAATATCCAAACAAGAATTCATATATAACCGCAAAATCTAACCATGATAAAAGTCAAGAGATCAAATTAAAATCCTACATTGGAGAAAATAAAAAACTAGCCACTCATAACTTAAATGACCATCAAAACAAATAAGAATTGAGAAGAAAACTTAGCTAGATACAGGTCTGATAGGCGGCTCTCTCTTAAAAGAAGAGAATAAAAAGAGTTGTAACCTAATTATGAGAGAAAGGTAGGCTATTTATACTAGAAACTTAGGGTAAATTAACCTAGGACGAAATAGACTTTTGAACTCAATAAACCTCCTCCAAATTGGATTAGGTTTTCTTCCTTTAGGTCTGGGCTAACTCTCCACACCGACTTGAGGCTGAACAAGCTGTTTGGGCTTGATTTCATGGGCTTTTCACGTTGAACTTCTCTGCAGAAACTTCAAGGGCATTTTCATCATTAATAACAGCAAAACTGAAACTCGAGCTTCAAAGAAAAGTTGTAGATCTTTGAATCAACTTTCCAACGCATCTTGAATCATCTCAATTGGATTTCAGAATCAAAAGTTATGCTCATTTTCCCAAGACTGCGCTGTGATTGGATCAAATCAGGACAACTTCAAGAGGAAGACACCATGGCAGCGCTGATTTGAATCCCGACTGTTCCTGGGCACCCACCTGGATAGCTTGCCCCCCCAGGTAGTTGGCTTATGCACCCAGCTCATCTGGCGTCATGACTTGTCTTCTCGATTGAACTCATCTTTGATTTCATCACCATGGAACCTTGTAACAACAATCTTCATGACTCCATAAGTGTATAACCTACTCTTTAAGCTCTTCAATCACGATCATTGAAGCTCCAAATCTTCATAAAAAGTCCAAGTGAATATTGTCGCAACGTCCGGGTCCGGGGTACGAACCCTACCGTTTAACGACTTAAATCAACCTTAAAACTAAAGGGAGTCGCCACTAATCTTTTTTTTAACCTAGGTGTGATTAGCCACCTATCAAATTATTAAGCCTAATGTTAACCTAAGCTTGGCGAAGGCAACACTAAACCTAATAAACGGTCTACTAACCAGAGTCCTAAAAGTTCGGGAGTCGGGTACGCGTGGGGAAGGATTAGCACCCCCACAACGCCCGTCAAAAGACGGTACTGACTAGTCTAGACTTAACTATGGGTTTCCAAGTTTGGTTGTTTTCTATCTTTAAAATTCATGCCATTTGACTCTTTTATACTAACTAAATCACTAACTAGCATATTCTTCTCTCCTTTTTATTACTACCATTTTTTACTAATTATCCTCTTCTTACTGATTACCATTTTTAGTTTTGCTACTTTTATCATTTTTACTCTTTTACTTAATACCATTTTTGTTTAATACCATCTCTTACTAGATACCATTTTTGACCCTTAACACCATTTTTAATTCTTTACTCTTTTACTTAATACCATTTTTTAGTTTACACTATTTTTTTGACCTTCTTACTCAATACCATACTTCACTTGATACCATTTTTGACCTTCTTACTGATTACTTTTTACTACTCTTTTTTACTACTCTTTGCCATTTTTACTGATTACTCTTTACTGATTACTTTTACCTTTTTACTGATTACTCTTTAATTTGCAAATTACTTCTTTTACTCTTAACTATTATATTTCTCTAATTACGTCTCTTACTTTGACTCTCAATTACCAATTTTACTGATTAATCCCTTCTTAATTATTAATTTACCGATTAGTCCTTTTTACTTCCTTTCTTAATTACTAATTAATCTTTTTACTTCCTTTCTTAATTACTGATTACTCTTTTGCTCTCTCCCTTAAGTATCAATTTACTGATTTATCCCTTAACTCTTAATTACTGATTTACTGTTTACTGTTTGTACCTTGACTCTTGATTATCAATTTTACTGATTGTTCCTACTTTGGCTCTTAATTATCAATTTTACTGATTACTATTACTTTGGCTCTTAATTATCATTTTTACTGATTACTATTACTTTGGTCCTTAATTATCAATTTTACTGATTACTATTACTTTGGTCCTTAATTTTATTGGGGTACTGGACTTTCAGTGCATGGATGCATATGATGCATGTTTTTCCCGGTTAGGTGCATTTTTACCAAATAATTATACGAGGAACACCATTTGGGGACCCGCCACTCATACTGGCTAAAACCCCCATCTGGATGCTCCAAGCCTAGGAAACCCAAATTGAGACTGACAAAGATTGTCAAAGTCCCAATTAATCGTTCCATCATCGGGTCCAATTCATTATTCTCAAATGGCAAGGTATAATAATCATAATAAAGAAAAATAGACATGGATGCACATGAACCCTATTACTCCTTATATCCAAATTTATTTAATTAACTACTAAAACCAGGATATACAAATTTAAGCCCAAATTATTAAACGTCGGGCCCCAATGAAAAAATTGAAGCCCGCAAAAACCAACCCATACATAAATCAAGATAACAGCAATACCTAATCTTAAAGCCCAAAGTTGAACATGCGA
Source organism: Corchorus capsularis (assembly GCA_001974805.1). Classification (NCBI taxonomy): domain Eukaryota; kingdom Viridiplantae; phylum Streptophyta; class Magnoliopsida; order Malvales; family Malvaceae; genus Corchorus; species Corchorus capsularis. The sequence goes on along the minus strand of AWWV01012072.1, from coordinate 3,209 downwards.
AGTCCAAATCGTAATTTGAAGAAATTAGAAGGAAAACTAGCTATCCAACAAAAGGGTCAACCCAATTACCATTTAAAAAGTAAAGCCCAGGGTCCAATAAAAGATAAAATCCTCAACCCAACTTAAATGGCCAAACCCAATTCCACCCTAATCTGAACAATTAATTTACCGCGTATTTATCTCATCATCAATTTCCTTTTCCCTTTTTCCATTTTCTAATTTTCATGTTATTTTACTTAAACATCTAATCCGGACTATCCAAACTAAAAGGCATTTTTTTTTATTTTTAATTACCAATTAATAATCCTGATATGAACCTTTAATGACTTACTATTTATCTTTTAAATTATTATTGGAATATATCACCGAATTATTCTATCTAAACATTAAAGATTTAATTTGACTCCAAGACTTGACCTTTACATCTAATCAACCAAAGATCCGATTTTTTTCCTTTTAAATCTAAAAAGACTTAATTTTTTAACGTGGAATGACTTAATCTGCCAACATATTATTAAAGCTATGATTTTTGACTAAAAAAAAACTTGACCTTTTACCTCTAAAGACATAATTTTTAACAGTTAAAGACACAGATTTTTTTAACTTAAAAAAAGAAGACTTGATTTATTGACACACACCATCACCCACTTATCAACTTCAAGCATGAGGTAATGGACCCAACTAGACAAATATAAAGTAACGAAAATTAAGTAAAATAAAATATAGAAATTGACCAAAGTATAAAAGGGGCCGAATAGGTCAGACCTTGCTTATATCTTCTCCTTGTTCACGACTTCAAATCTCTCCCTCTCCCCGCAAGCACAATCCCACTTTGCCTAGGTAACAACAGCGCCGCCAACCCTTTGCTCTCACCGAAAGTCTAGCCCTAAAAGCCAAAAAGCCACCGCCTTTTGCCTTGCAAATACTCAATCGCTTGAACCGTAGCCGTCTGATCCTAAAGTTCTCTCAACTTTGATGAGCACCCCGTAGACTCCTAAAGTTTACCCTTTTTTTTTGGAGAGACAGACACAAACCCAACAAAGATGAAGGCTTTCGGCAAGACCGACTCGGGATCAACTCAAATGCTACTGGAAAATGGGGAAACAGAGTGAAAAGTGGAAAACCTTTGGTGAATGAAGACTCGGACTCAATAGAAAGGTACTTCTCTTTGCTAGTATTCAGCTCTTTTCTTCTTAATCTTAGTGTATTTTGTGTTTTTCAGAAATATGAACCAAAACCCTTCACTCAAGAACCCTAGATTTTGATCCTAAAACCCTAGCACAGAGAACTTTTTTCAAAATTTGTGCCTCCTCCCCTCTGCTGCCTCCTCCAAATGTCCCTTATAAAGCCCCTTTAATCCCCTGTTATGACCATTGATTTCGTTGTTCATCTAAGGGTCCTAAATTCTGGCTTCTTTTCTCAATAATGACCTTGTCTCTGCTATTTCAGGTTATTCCTGATGTGTACTATGAGTCTGCAGGGCAAATGGGTATAATTCCTTCTTTTGTCTGTATTCTCCATAGCCAGGTCATCTTTTCCAGGTACGGTTCAATTCCTTGCTCTTACTATTTTACTGTTCACGTGATTTTCCTCTTTTCGACTCGTTGAAGCTACTGATATGTCTTTTGTTTGTCTTTAAGCTGCTGAGGTGGTCCAAACGACCCAATTGGAGGGTGCCACGTTGGTATGCCTGCCTTAACCCTTTGAATTTTCTTTTGTTTATTTTACAGTTGCTTGTTGGCGATTTTTGCTTGATTCTTCTTGAATTTGTATTTTGCTGGGGATTGGGGTCATGGTTAAACCAAACTTTGCAGACCGGGTGCAGTGTGTGCTAACGTGTTGATCCTTATTGAATTGAAACTGTGACTAAGTGTTGCTTGAAATACCCTGTTTCGCTGAATTGATCCTTACATGAGCTTGTGCTCGGATGTTTGAAAAGCAAGTCTTTTAGGAGTCTGTATTGCAAGTCTGCAATGTAGTTGTCCTTTGACTATTGCCCTTATTCACAGGTAGTTTCTGGACGATACCATAATGCTGGAGTACTAGGTTTTTTCTTTTATTCTTGATGGCTGAAATGCCTTAACTGCATGTTCATACCCATGGCTTTCTGAACCCATGTGGTTTGTCAAGCTTGTCTTCTCTTTCTCCTCCGACTCTGGCTTTGCTTATTGCCCTTTCCAGTTCTGAGTTGTAATGCCCTGCGCGTTTATCTTGTAATCTTGCTGATTTGGCCTTGTTTCATTGTGTCTTGCTTGCTGTAACTCATCCTGTGGCTTTTCATTCTAATATTTTTTTCTCATTTTTTCTAGCTTTTCCTTGCATTTTCTTCTACCTGTTGCTAATACATTTGCTTTTTGTCCTCCTTGTGGCTTCATTGGCAAATCGAGAATGAGGCCAAATCTCATTCCTCGTGATTCATGTTGCCCTAAAGCTCCTGTTCCCAAGCGCATATATATTCAGTCAACTCATTTGGCGTGTACACTAACTAATAGTGTGCACGCTTCTATTTCCTTAGGAAACATTCCATTTTTGTATTCCCTCTTGCAGGTTATGAGGTCCTAGTCTTTTAGGATTCTTGTGCTTATAAACCATTGAAGCGGCCATGGAGAAAGAAGGAAAGGCAAGAAAATGTATAAAGGACAAACCAGAGGAAAACAATTGATGACTAGGCTTGTAAATTTGAAACCTATTTGTGAGTGCTAATGCAAAATGTAGAAAGGAAATGTAGATGGTTCTCTCTTTTTTTGTATTATTATTTTTTTGTATTTTCAAACTTTGAGTGTGAGTGATGTATGATGATATGCATGAAATCATGTAATGCAAGTTGTTATGCCATATGAAATTATTTCTCATTCTAATATGTCTTCTAAAGTATGGTATTTGACTTAAAGAAACTAATTAGACATGCCAAGTTAAAGAAAAAGTATTTTAATAATCGAAATGCAAAATCCTATTTATGCAATGCATAATTAAATACTAAATTGAGGGTTAATTAACTCATGGGCTAAACCGGGTTAAATTACTACAAAGCTAAATTACTAAGTGAGTGTAACAATACCAAATTACTAAATGAAAATACTAATTGAAAACACCATAATGCCAAATCACTAAATGAAAATATGCAAAAACTCCAAGAGTGTACATTAAGATTCTTTCAATTTTTTTCAATGCAATCTAGACACCTTAAATGGAATTAACTAATCTAAGTT
>AWWV01012071.1:0-17478 GCA_001974805.1 Corchorus capsularis | reverse complement strand
AAAAAAAAAAGGGAGAACAAAAACATAAAAGAAAGAGGGGTTTTTGGAGAAAAAAAAGGGCTGAAAGTTTAGAGTGGGAGGATTTAGAGTGAGAAGAGACGGTGAAAGAAAAGGTCTAGGGTTTTAGGAAAGGTTACTGTTCTGGAGATTGATTCCTGAAGCACTTTCAGTGAAACTAACTTGGGGGCTTTTAAAGAAGAGAGTGTGGTGATTGATACAAGTCGAAGACAGAGCTATCCCGGCGGCGGAGGTTTGAGCTTTTGTAGTTTGAGAGCTTAGGTTCAAAAATTGAACGGTGGTTAGATGGAAAGGAAAGAGTTGAGAAACATACCTAAGATTGATGGCCATCCAACGAAGGAGTCTTGAGATCGGTGTTGATGGATTGGTTTCGGCCTATGCAAGATTTACATAGTTACAGGCTCGGTTCTTGAAAAATAAGTTTGGAGTAGGCATTTAGGAGGTCAAAAGGTGATTTCTGGAGCTTTCGGCTTCGATTAGCCATGGTTGGTGGCTCCGATATGGCGGTCCGACGGTGGTGCAAGGCTGAAACGATTTCCGGTTAGGTGGTGGAGGCGGCGGCTGCTTTGCTTACTGGTTTAGGGTTAGAAACAAAGAAGAAAGGCTGTCTTTTATACTTATCCGTACAAGACCCGACCCGGCCCGCCTTACAATTCGACACGCCATTCATAAGGCCCTATTCCGATTTCGGTATCATTATTTGGACCCCTCTTTATTTACATTTTGGGCCTGACTTTATCCTTTTGTTTTATGGTTTTGGTTTGCTATTGGACCTATTTATGTTGTTAGGTTAGTTTTAATTCAATTTGTTAATAAAGTTGGTAATTGGAAATTAGAATTAAAATAGCTTGGTAATTAGAAATTAAATGGGTTTTTAATAATTATTAATTAGCAATTAGTAACTTAAAATTTGGGATTAGCTTAGAAATTTGGGATAAGTAATTTAAATTTAATAATTTAATTAGCTTGGAAATTTTTAGAAATTGAGTTATCTCTAATTAAGTTATAGTTGGTAATTAATTAGTATTTTCATAATTAATTAGGATTTGTTTACATGTGCATTGACGGTCCATGCATCATTTGCATCATGTTTAGAGGACCCACTTTTCTTTGAAATTAAGTTAAGTATGATTCGGTTAATTAATTAAAGAAAATTTCAGAAAATTCAAAAGAGTTGATAAAAATAAAAATAAAAATAAAAATAAAAATAAAAAGTAAATTTTTATTTTGTTTTTCCAAAAATACCCTTTCGGTCGAAGGGTTATTTTCGTCTTTTCGTATTTAAGTTTAGTATTTTCTTTCTCCAAAATACCCTTTCGGTGGAAGGGTCATTTTTGTCTTTTGCATTTAGGTATGATATTTTCTTTTCCCAAAAATACCCTTTCGGTCAAAGGGTCAGTATTGTCTTTTGCATTCAAGTTTAGTATTCTCATTCCCAAAAATACCCTTTCGGTGAAAGGGTAATTTTCGTCCGTTGCATTTAAGTTTAGTATTTTCTTTTCCCAAGAGTACCCTTTCGGTCAAAGGGTCATTGTTGTCTTTTGTATTCAAGTTTAGTATCTTCCTTTCCAAAAAATACCCTTCCGGTCGAAGGGTCATTTTCGTCTTTTTGCATTTGAGTCTAGTTTTGTCTTCCAAAAATGCCCCTTCGGTGAAAGGGTCAGTTTCTTCATTTTTCGCATCTAAGTTTACTTGCAAATTTCCAAAAATGCCCTTTCGGTCAAAGGGTCAAGCTTGTCATATTTTCACATTTAAGGGAATAAAAGGTTTTAAAGACTCAATAAAATACAAAAAGATTAAGATTAAGATTAAGCATTTAGGATTAAAAGCAACCAATTGAGGATTTTCATCATATTATTGTTAGACTTTCAGTACCGTCATATCGACGGGCGTTGTGGGGGTGCTAATCCTTCCCCACACGTAACCGACTCCCGAACCTAGGTTTTGGTTCGTAGAGCGTAGTGTTAGACTTAGTGTGTCCGTCGTCAAGTGCATGGTCCATTAGGTCTAATAATCAGTAAGTGGCTAATCACACCTAGGCAAAAAAGATTAGTGGCGACTCTTTTAGGCTAGGCTTAGCAGTTTTTTCCTTAAGTCATTTAACGGTAGGGTTCGAACCCCGGACCCGCATATTGCGACAGAAGAGTGGTGGAGGTAGTAATAAGGTAAGGAAGCATAAAGCAAGGGAAAAACAAGCAAGCTAACAAAGAACTTCACAGCAGAACATGTGCAAGAGAAACAACATGAGAGCATGAGAGACATTTTTGCTTTTGGCTGAATTGGAAAAGGGATTCAGGATCAATTCCTGGTCCCTAAACATCAGTACAGCCTTGAAATCATGGCAAGCAATAGATCACATCATATTTGCAGCAACAAAATTCAGAAAATGCAAGCAAAGAGAAATCATTCGAGCATATGGAGATCAAGCATGTTTCAGCAAGCAACAGCAGCATTTATGCATTGTTCGTTTCATATCAATCATAAATTCAGCATATATTACATCACTGCAATTTATTCACATACACTGCATTTTACGCACACATTTGAGCACCGCATTTACAGTTTCAGCATGCTATCATTAGTTTTAATCTTAGTAGCAACAAATATCAATTCAGACATACCAAGATACAAAGAATCACAAAGTTTAAACCAACACATTCAAAAGACCAAGGCTTGTAGGGCATTATTCCCGTACTCTAAATACTTTAAACATTTGATGGTCAAACAATACGCATTCCAAACATCAAACAAACAGCAACAAAATTAATGGGCAGAGCAACCAGGCATGCATGGCTAAAACAGTAGTGGAAGCAAGTTCAAGAAAAATGACAAGTGGCAGAGACGTAAGCAATGGCAAAACATAATCAAGGCAAATAAAAAGAAAGGTTCAAAAGTTACTGATGTGGCAAGACCTCTCAAACGCCAAGTCAGCAAGTCTCCTACAGGGGAAATGACACATGGAAGTCAAAAAAATAGCAAAAGAGACAAAAAAAAATCAAATCATCAGCAAAATAGAACAGAAATAAAGCAATAAAGCAATAGCCCGAAATGTGGATAGGGCAAAATATCAAGGGTCAGGAGATAAATAACTCACCTAAGTCATGACCACCTCATCCATATCCATTCTCAGAAGGAATCCAATGCAGCAAGACACAAAGCATAGAAACCAATAGGCCATAAATAAGGATAGTCAACACAAAATCTCATGAATCAGACGGTCTAAAGGCTCAAAGGACAAAAGGCCAGAAGAGACAAAACAATTTCATCGCAAATACAATAAGCGCAAAAGCATCAAAGCATCATCAAAGAAAAGGGATTAGGAACAGACAAAATATGAAGGTGGCACCTAAACCATGGTAGTATTACGAGGTTTCCTTCAAAGGGGATCGGAGTGAAATTTGGGGATAAGTGTGGGTTTTGTCTGTTTGACAGCTCAACACTCTCTTATCCCATTGAAGCTCATAGAAGAAAAAGCAGGGAGTGAAATGAAATACAACGAAATTAAAAAATCCTGAAATAAAGGGCAGGCAGAGTAAAAGGGACCGGAAAAGAAATAGGTCACTTGGGAATCCCAAACCGCTCAAATAAAAACCGGAAACACCCTAGGAAAGGACGATGAGTCACTCCTATCCAGCTAATCAAGGACGCGTCATCCTTATCTCCTTCTTTTAGCCTTCACCAGAAGAGTCCAAGGAAGACCGAGGAGAAGGATCTGGAATCTCGGAGCCTTTAAATAGGCCTACCATCTTCTTCATCAAGGGGGAGAAAAATTGGGAAAGGAAAACTCTGTCAAAATTTCAGTAGGGTTCATAGATCTAGGTTTGGGGCTTTCGGGTTTGAAGGAGAAGTTTGATAAATTGAAACCATAGATAGTCAAGAAATGGAAAAGGGGAAGAAATAGTAGAGTTTCAGAGTGGTTTAACGGCAAAAGTACTAGATCTACGGTGGTTTATAAGATTTGGGTAGTGGAAAAGTTAGGGAGGTTTCGGGTGATATTCGGAAGATCTGAGGCTAGAGTTGTGATGAGGATGGTGAGAGGAAGCTGTGGATGAAATTTCGGGCCTATTGACGGTGGAAAATCGCTTCGACACGACGGAGGAATCACCGACGGCGGCGCTACGGTGAAGCTAGGGTTACAGAGTAGATAGAGGAAAGCTTTGGGAGAAGAAGAAAGCTTCATATATAGTCCGTACGAAACCGAAACGGCACGTTTCAGTAAAAGCAAGGGAAAGTCATCAATTTCATGTACAACCTTTGATCGAGCCAAAATTATGCATATTTTTATTGCTATTTTTCCATACTTTTTGCCACTTTTATATGTATTTTTACCTTATTTTGCTAGTATTTGTGTTTTTAGGTCCTGAAGACAAGAAAAGTGAAAACTTATTGTTTTTCACTCTTTTTGGAGCTATTTTAGTGACATTTTACTCAACTATGGACTTAGCCATTTGGAATGAAGATTTGAAGATGCGAAGTTCGTGTTTTGAAGATTTCTTGAAGATATTTTGAAGATTTGAAGACAATTGAAGAATTATTTCAAGAAGCAAGAATTGAAGATTTGGAGCTTATTTGCAAAGGATTGAAGCCAAGCCCGGAAGAAGCCCGGAAGTTAAGGATTTTTGGATAATTTATATAGGATTATACTCAGCCCATATAAGTCCACAATTGGAGTTAAAATCCTAATTGGCGGTGCCTATATCCAAGGAATTATCCAAATCCCGTAATTTCCCGTAACTAGTCCTATTTGGAGTAGGAATTGGCGCAGTCTCGGTAGAAAGGCCATAACTTTCTGCTCAGATGTCCGTTTTAAGCCCATGAGTAGCCGTTGGAAAGCTAATTCCGAGATCTACAACTTTCCTTTGAAGTGCAAAGCCCAGATCTGCATCTTCAAGCGCGAATTTGACGTCAAAGTTCCTGCACGATTCCAGAAAATTCCAGGATCCTATTTTGACTTGGATTCTACTCTAGGATGACATCTAATCCAACTTGGAGACTAAGTCAGCCCCTAGAACGTCCTAGTCTCTTTTCCTAAGTCTAATATGACTCTTTAGCTTATTTTTCCACTATAAATAGCCACCTCCTGTAACACAAATCAGATATACACAATTCTCTTTCATCTTTTTCTTAGAAAATATTCTAGTTTTCTTTCTCTAGTTTTAGGTTAAGGTGCCGCAACCCTCTCTTTGCATAGAGAGGGGCGGGAACCCTAGGAGATTTCAAGAGGAGGATTTTGCCTTCAAGTTTTGTAAGTTTTCTTAAGCCTCTCATGGATTTATCCATGAGTAGCTAAATCCTTAATACTTCCTGTCCTTTGGTGAATTCGATCAATTGATTATGGTGAGATTTCTATACTTATAATTTTGTGTTAAGTTCTTGATGATAGTAGGCAAAACCCTATTTTATTTTATGATCTTGATAGTTATTGATTTGGATGGCCACTGATGAAGTAATTGGATGGATCTATGGCTAGATCAAGCTTAGAATTAACCACTCAAGTTTAATTGTTTGTAGCAAATTGGGTTTGTTTGATCGCTGCCTGATGGGCGTTTGTCTATCGGAGGGCGAGAAATTTCTCTTCGTATGGTTCTACTTGTAGGCATGTGTGTAAAATTAACTATACTTAATGCTTTGTTCTCAAGCGGTCTTTAAGCCCTAAAAAAGTAATCGATTGCTGAAGGAATAAAAGGGATAACTGCAGCTTTGATCGGCCTCTTATCTAATATACATGTTGGGAAACCTATACCAGTTGTCAGTCAAGGATAAGATGCTAAATTCACCTTTTAAATCAATGATCCATAGTTAATCTGATTAATTCATACCATCGGAGAAGAAGTATGCTTTTTAATTATTGTTTGCTTTATAATTGCTATAGATTTAGATTTAGATTTAATTTACTTTGCTTAGTCTTTAGTTTAATTGCTTTCTTTTTAACTGATAATTTTAAATCCCCTGTTTTCGGTTTAAAAGTAATTTTTGGAAAAGATTTGTTCTTGGAATAAAGTTCTTCACCCTTTTCTGTGGGATCGACCCCTGCTTGCTCTATCTACTTTTTAGTTAGGTTTTGTGGGGATTATCTTATGATTGCTGACGACACGATCAATCTTCTATTCCCTTTCAATTTAATCCTTAATTTGACGCAATTAAGTACAGTACATTGTTAGCGTTTACAATTAGGTCCTGTACCCCTAGAATTGAAGCAATTAATTTCTTTAGGTTTAGTTTCATTTCAATTTAGCCCCTGAATCCGGAAATTACCCTAATTAAACTCATAATTAAAAGCTTGATTAATGAATTAAGTCATTTATTTAGCACATACTTAATTTCAAGGAAGGAAATTAGGTAAAGGCAAGCACAGACTTAATTTCAAGGAAATTAGGTAAAAAAAAGCACAGACTTATTTTCAAGGAAGGAAATTGGGTAAAGAAAAGCACAGACTTAATTTCAAGGAAATTAGGTAAAAGACAAAGCACAGATTTAATTTCAAGGAAGGAAATTAGGTAAAGAAATGCACAGACTTAATACAGATTTAATTTCAAGGAAATTAGGTAAAAGACAAAGTACAGATTTAATTTCAAGGAAATTAGGTAAAAGACAAAGTACAGATTTAATTTCAAGGAAATTAGGTAAAACAGGCACAGACTTAATTTCAAGGAAATTAGGTAAAAGATAAGCACAGACTTAATTTCAGGGAAATTAGGTAAAAGATAAGCACATACTTAATTTCAAAGAAGGAAATTAGGTAAAGACAAAACACAGACTTAATTTCAAGGAAATTAGGTAAAAGACAAGAACAGACTTAATTTCAAGGAAATTAAGTAAAGACAAGCACAAACTTAATTTCAAGGATGGAAATTAGGTAAAGACAAGCACAAACTTAATTTCAAGGAAGGAAATTAGGTAAAGATAAGCACAGACTTAATTTCAAGGAAATTAAGTAAAATCAGCAAAGACTTAATCCAAAGATGATTAAGTAAAACCAATCAAAGACTTAACCCAAGGGGATTAAGTAAAGAAAAGGACTTAATTCAGGGTAATTAAGTAGAGTCAAGGACTTAATTCAGGGTAATTAAGTGGAGTCAATAAAGGGCTTAATTCAGGGTAATTAAGTAGAGTCAATAAAGGGCTTAATTCAGGATAATTAAGTAGAGTCAATAATGAACTTAATTCAGGGTAATTAAGTGGAGTCAATAAAGAACTTAATTCGGGACAATTAAGTGGAGTCAATAAAGGATTTAATTTAAAAAAGAGATTAAGTAAAACAATAAAAGGGCTTAATTTATGAAAATTGAGTCAATAAAAAGAAGGAAATAATGAAGTGGCCTAATCTAAAGAAAAGTCGAGACAAAAAAAATAGTAAAATTGGCATAATCCGGAGAATTAAGTAAAAACAAGTAACAATTTGGTCTAAAACGAAGAACTAACTAAGGCTATGTATAATTCACTTAAAATTAGACCAAAGATTATAAAATCAGGTATGAAAAGACTAAGGCTTAAAGGAAAGAAACAACCAATGATAAAAACCCATAGTTAGTCCTAGACCAGTCAGTGCCGTCATTTTGACGGGCACCGTGGGGGTGCTAATCCTACCCCACACGTACCTGACTCCCGGACCATAGACTCTGGTTAGGTAGACTTTATTAGGTTTAGTATTACCTTCGCGAAGCTTAGGTTAATATTAGACTTAATAATTGGATAGGTGGCTAATCACACCTAGGTTAAAAAAGATTAGTGGCGCCTCCCATAAGAATCCAATAGTTTTCCCCGAAGTCATTAAACGGCAGGGTCCGGTCACCCCGGGCCCGCACGTTGCGACACTGATGAAGCTTTCTTTTTAATGGCCTTCAATGCTCAACCTTTCTAATGTTAAAGATTTCACTGCACACTAGGTAGACATGTTAAGCTCAAATACTTGGGTTTATTTTGTTATCATCAAAAAACAATAGTGTTTAACAAAATTTTGTTTTTCTCTCTCTTTCTCAAGCTTTGTTGTCGTTCCTCCACCTACTTTCTTTGTCATAACTCCTTTTATGAGTTGCCATCAACAATCATTGGCAACCTTCGTATCTCTCTCTTTGGCAACCTTCTTAATCTCAACCAAGTTTTTGTAGACATCATTGGTGATTTTCTTAATCTCTCTTTATATTATAAAAAACAATAATATTGTGAAGTAAAATTACTGATTATCCACTATAAAAGGATTAACTCGTTCATTTAGTTACCATTGAGGCTGGCTTTATGGTAATTTCAAGTTGAATAAATTTTTAATGGGTATCCGTTTTTATCTAATATTTAGCCCATCAGCTCAATCCAATCCAGTTTTGACCCAGATCACCGAATTATCCAGTGGATTTTTGGAGGCTTTGCTTTGGGAAAAAAAAGAAGCTCATAGAAGGAGTCGGAGAAGAAAAAAAAAGAGAACGGGGAGAGAAAGGAGAGAAGAAATAAGAAAAAGGAAGGAGCCTCAATCCCTATTTTCTTCATCTTCTCTCCCGCCTGAACTTTATGCATCCCAAATTCCAAAACAAGTGCAATCTATCTACTATATAACCTTAGGTAGAAGACCTTTACTCTTGCAACAAAATGTTTACAAAGAAAATAAAAAGTGCCTTGTCTGTAACAACCTGGTGGCATTTGCAGCATCTTCATTACAGTTTATGTCCAAAATCAAGAATCTTGGAAAACAGAATCAATACCTTCAGGTGTGTTTAGTATCTGCTTTACTAGGGATGGTGCATCATCTCTATAGATTGAGGTGTCAAGAACAAAAACTGGACTTGGATGTTCTGGACCAACCATGGAAAATCAAACAATTTTGAAGCGAAACCCAGTAGACAGTTAAATGCCCAAATATTATTGGCAAAACATATACATGAAAACCCAGATAACCATAACAAAATTCAATAGATATCGAAATTTTTTAAAGCTAAACCCATACCAAAAATCAAACATATACATGCAAACCCAGAAAACCCTAAAATGTTAAACCGAAAACCCAACATATATCGAAATTATTTAGCCCTTTAAATTTCAAACATGCTAATATTGCAATTTAACAGAAAATAATCATCTAAACCAACAAAAAACAAAAGAACTCGACTTACCTGAACAAAACCCCAATTCTGGGTTTTCTTCCGACGAACCCCTAACTCACCGAGAAATTCAGGAATTTCACCGACAAATCTTCCCAAAACTAAGAGCTAAGCTAGCGATTACCCCGATTTTAACCGAATCGAGCCTCAGATTTGATAAAAGAAACGAAATCGATCGATCTTTCAAGTCCTAAACGATCTAGTTCGAAGAGAGAGAAGAGAGTTTTTCATTTTTTCTTGTTGGTCTTTTTTTTTGTCCTGAATGGGTTTATTTTTTAGGGTTAAAATCTAAAATTAATTTACTCATTTTTTTTAGATTTTATTTTAATAAATTTGCCACATGACTATTTTTTTGACAGAAAAATTACCTTTTATGCGCTCAATCATGCATGTATATCACGCACTAACGGCAGCCATAAAAAAATATTAAATTGGACCATTTATAAAACTTTTGGTTCCAAATTTGACGAAATAAAAGGTTTGATACTAAGTTCGGATTTTCTTAAAAGGTTTGGTACCAAATTGAGATTTCAGCCCATATTTTCCTTCTTCTTTCTTCCAAATCTCACCTTCTAGTTGTTACCCACAAAATTCGTGAAATTAATGAAAAGTCTTTGATTTATTTTTACACCGAGGAAAATCGTTTTGGTGTTATTACTTCTCTTTTTCCTCCTCCTTAGTTTCTTTAAAAGCTGAAAAAGTTACTATTAAAATGAGGATGAAGGGAAATAATAGGTATGTAAGCTAATGTCATCAGTAGGCTTGAATATTGAGAAGCATAATTCCCTTTTAGTCATTTTTTTTCTAATCTTCTTGTGTAATAAAAAAAATGAGGATGAAAGGGGAATAATTAGGTATTAATTAGCTATTATTCCATCATATTGAATTTATTCATTATTAATTAACTATTAATTAGATATTAATTAGCTATTAATTAGATATAGTATAATGGATGGTTAAGGAGGGGCTTTAAATTAATATGTTAGATGTGAAAAATTACCAAAATGGGCCGATAAGGTGGCACCAGGTTAAAAGTTAAAAGGGCTTGTTAGTAATTTCCATAGGGGACAAAAATAATATATAGTATATATAGTAGACTTCACTTGAGCACCATCTTGGAAAACCCAATTCCACTTTTGGGAAAATTTGGACTGCCTTGAATCCAACACCGAGTCGTAGCAGGCTTTGCAATCACACAAAAAGGCTTCCACAACACACGACACGTAGTTCAAGGAGACACGGTGGTCGTTCATGCTCGACTTCTTTCTACAATTCTATTCTTCTAAAAATATTTTAAGTAATGCCATTTTAGAAATATTTTTAAAAAATAAAGATATCATCGAAGTTTTCCTTTTATATATACTTACTGTGTATAATTTTCAACACTTAGCAAATTTACTAGAGACCCCAATTAACTTTTGAACACTTAGCAAATTTACTAGAGACCCCAATTAACTTTTGAACACTCAATTAACTTTTGATTAGGATCGACAAAACTGCTCTATTTTTATCTTTTCTTCTATGCGTTTAAGAGTTGTAACATGCACCAAATTCAACAGGCCTCCTATGTGTAAATACACGTCCAGATTGAAAAAAAAAATGAAACATGCAACGCAAGTGCACGCTAACACACTTATTATTATTATTTTTTTAATTATTATAGATTATGGATTATGGATATCATATATATAGATGGCAAATTATACAATACACCGGCGGTGGAGTTTAGAAAATTACACAAGCGGGTCCTAAAGGGTGACATGTGTCCCTTAGGGACTAGATTGAAATATTTAAAACTTAATTAATTCAAAAAAGGGACATGTGTCAACTCCACAAGCCGCTTGTGGAGTCCAAAATTTACACCGCCGGTGTATCATATAATCACCCTATATAGATATATATAAAGAGGAGTAACTATGAATCTGATGATACACATACATTCATTTTTTTCATTTTAACAAAAAAGAAAAACTCAAGGCCTGACATGATTTTTGTGACATCTAAGGCAATAGAAGATGGTGAAGTTGTTATTATAAATAAATAATAATAATAATAATAAAACCAAGATGGTGAAGTCATAAAAATAAAACTTTTAACAGTACACAAAATACAGGAAAACCTACCTATCGTCATTAAATTAATTTTGCTTTGAAAGTAAGTGATGGACATATTTTCATGAACTACTAATTTATGATCAAAGAAAAATACATTTTTCTGCCTTGTATGGTATCCAGTAACCAAAACAATAACATAGATTACAAATCTCCTAAACATTTTGCATGAACTACTAATTATGAAACTATATAGCTTTACCCAAAAAAAAGAATATTTGAAAACCCCACAACAGTTTTTATTGCTACAGCTTGTTGAAAAAAAAAATTAATAAAAGAAAACGAAAATACTGATAATGTATTATCTTAAATACCTAAAAAATCTATCATTTAAATGCATGTATATACCATTTCATTTATCTATGTTGGTTATGGGACCAGTAAACCAATGGCGAGCACTAATGATCCAAGAAGAAACAGTAAGGAGGAGCAACCCACAAACGGCAACAGGAGTGTAGTTGAGCGTCTCGGAGGTGATTGGATAGGCAACGGGCAACGAGAAGAGAACGGAGATGGTTGCAACCCAGAGCACTGCAACCCAACCAACCAAGACCCCGTAGCGTCCCAAGTTGAAAGGTCCCGGACTGAAGGACTTGCGTGCCAATGTCACCCTAAAGAAGATTGGTAGGGCATAAGCAATGTAGAGTCCTATAGTTGCAATAGAAACCATAGCCTGGAATGCTACCAAGCTTCCAAGAGACTGTAAGAAATTCAGAACAGAAAGACGACATTATTTGCAGTTAAAGAACAATAGACATGGTTCTAAGATCTGTTAGTTTGACTAGCATCAGTACTCATTACTGGAATTAAAATAGTGGCCTTGGCTCTTGTGATGTTCACGAAGCTCATTGTGCATTATGTATGCTAGGAAAAGAGGAAATGATCATCTAACAGCAATTCAACCTATGAAAACCAAAAAGAAACTTCCTAACCCTATTCTTCAAAAAGAAAGTAGCTATCATAAGATGTGATGTACGTTTAGTGTAAACTTTTCGAGTATAAGGCAGAGATAAAACTATAAATGGAACCTGGGTTCCGTCTTTGCTGCAAAGCAGATGAACTTTGTGCCTATACCAAAGAAATTTATATTATATGTTTCCATCACTTTACTGCTTTTCACGATGCTACAATATGAATTTTATCCCTTATGCACCCAACACTAATTCATTTTAATAGGATTTTCAGATGATTAGATTGGCATATATACCGTTAGCGCCATGCAAAAAGAGATAAATGCAGAGAGCCAAACTGCATTTATAGGAACCTCCTGCTTGTTTACTTTATGCCACAGAGATGACAGTGGCATGGCTCCATCTCTTGAGAACGCATAAGCCATCCTGTAAAAATATATTTAGTGTGAGTGATCAGTTGACCCATATGATTGATAGGTAAGAATGTCAAGGTGATTTGTCTAACAAGAAAATAATAGTGTGTGTACATACCTTGAGTTGCTAGTAACTGAACTCATACCACAAAAAAATATGGCAATTGCAACCACTCCCAAACAAATAATTCCCCCTACGCCACTGCCGTATCTATTCTTAAATGCCAGGTAAAATATTTCAGCAATAGCATAACCTCCAGCATCATTATTTTCATCCAAAAGGAATGGGATGTTGGTAACAGCAAAGGTGATACCAAGTAGGTAACCCCATCCAAAAATGATAGATATCCCAATGGAGCTAATAATTCCTTTTGGTCCATTCTTATCAGCGCTCTTGGTTTCCTCCGTCTGTGGATAGAAGTTGCAAAATGATTTAATTTCACTTGTCAGCTCAAGACAGTGGAAAAGGGAAAAACGAATTAATTCAAAAGCCAATCGAGTAAGTTTAGGCCATTCATGACCCACTTCATCACAAGCAATGCTTTGGCATCCTGTAGTATTCATTTTAAAGAAGCACATGTGGAAAAATTACAAGGGCACCGATTTAAGTCTAGCTTCACAACATTAAACATTAGGAAGAAGGAAAAAGAATGAAGCTTGATAACCTTTTAGCTGCATTCATTTTGTCTAGCCTTAAGATGAGTTTGATTGAGACAGAAATGAAACTAAAACAAAAATTTACCATATGAGCAGACGCATCATATCCAGTAAGGGTATACTGACTCATTAGAAGTCCAAGTACAAAAATATAGACTTTACTGCTTATTCCCTCCCTATTGTCAGTGTTGAAATGAGTGAACACAAACTTGGCACTAGCCCTCTCTGTTGCCACTGTGGGAACAAGGATCATAAGAAGTACAACGCCTAGATGCAACAAAGCATTAGTAGAAACTATGATCACTTAAACCAAAAAGAAAGTTTCTGGCCAAAAAAAAAACAAAAAGAGAAAGTTAGTCTTGATGTCTTTATACCTATGAGATTCCATACAGCAGCCAGCTGTCCAAAGAAAGATAAAACTGAAATAGGAAGACTGTTTATAAAAGCATGTATCAGTAGGATTGCTCCATGGAAAGCAATGACTACGTATTTAGATGCCTCATATCCACCACCATTTTTTCCACCAGTGCTAAGGAGAATAATCACCTGAATCAGTTGTGCAAGTGAAAAATCGACACTTGCTGTAACAGCCCACTGCAAATAGAAACGTCTTTTTTCTGGTTAGAACTTATTATTGTTCATATACCAAATTCAAAGCAAGATTGTCCTTTCAGTAATATGTCGGCACACATCAATGATCAAACGCATAGATATCAAAATTCGAAGACACACCTGACCAACAATGTTGAACCTGCCAGAAAGTATAAATGATCTGCATTAGATGAAATGAAGGAGAGCAAGTTGGGTATCTCATATGATTATACTATACTATTTCTATATATGTATGTATGTAGTATGCGTGTATGTATGAGCATTGACAATTCCAGACTATAGGAAGGGGGAAAATGAAAAAGAAAAGCTGGATGAAACAAATCACTGTACTTTAATCGATGATTTAATCCTATTGAAGTAGTTAGACAATTCCTGTACGGAATAAAGTGCCCCCATATAGAAAGGAGCAGCAACAAAAAATTGCTTCTCATGGTCTCAGGTCTGGGGTAGGGTGTCTTAAGACTCAAAAGAAAAATGTAAAATTTTACATCAAGGCAATTTAGATTGGAGGGCATGAGAACATCATAGCCTAAACTTTAGGGGTCAACCACTGTGAATAATGGGCCTCAAATGCAGAAATGGAAAGTTGTACAACCTGCAATACATGCTCAAAGGATGCTTGATTAGTCTATCATTTGATTTGTTATGATTCCAGCATTTTTAAGCTATCCTGTTTCTATGGTTCTTGAGCTTCATCATATTTCTAGCAATTTTAAACACAATGCTGTTTGTGTGTGGACCCGCTCAATCCAGGAAGTTCAGAAGGTAGTAGTAGGAGGTCAGCACACATCTACATCACTGCCTAGAGTGGTAAATACCTTCAGATGTTAAAGCAACAAAAATAGATGCCCCAATAAACAAAGAATCACTATCAAGACAGCATTGTCTGAACTACATTTTTCTAATTAGAATGAAGGATTAAGTTCATTATGGAAATGAAATACGACGAATTCGGAACCATTTCAATTAAAATTTTTGAAAATTTAGCGAAGAACATATTCTTTTTCTTGAGTTTGTAAGAATTAGGGGAAAATGCAATAGTGTTTGACAAACAAAATAGCATTGAATTGATAAATACCGAAATGCTATAAGCCCTTCCCCTTTTCCTTTTGTTCTCTATCTTTTTTTTTTTTGGCCAGTGTTTGTTCTCTATCTACATCCCTACAACATTGCTAATGGTACAAAATTCAGGCATATAACCTGAGCTTTTGTACTAATAATATATAGAAACTAGGCCCAAAATCTGGCTGATGATTTTCACAAGAAAACTATATCATCTAATTAGTTTAAATAAGAGGGCAGAACACTAACCATTTTATAAACAAAATTAAAAGCAAACTACTCATATATAGCATCTCATATAATTCATATCATAACCTCAAATATCAGTATCCACTTAGAGCCTAATAAAGAGTGATCAAGATTCTAAAATCAATTAATTACTTTTAACTCTTACATAAACTTCTAGACCTATATATATAACATAATAGTTGTCAAAGGTAAATACCATGAAACCTAAAACCAATTAGTAATGAATGCAGAAAATGAAAGATGACAATCTCATTCTGCAGCCAAATACTATCTCCCTCATGGCATTCAAAGTCCCAATCACTTTATTGACATAAAAGTGAATACTCCAATTTCTGGAATTTAAAGCAATAATATTCTGAGTTGTAAAGTAGGCAAGGTCATCAAAGTCAAGTCTAGATTTGAATTCATCAAATTAACACAAAGAAGAAAAAAATAGTTACCAGCCCGTGAGCCAAGAGGCAAAGGGTGCCCAATTTCGGCCAGCAAGCTTGGCACTCCAATAATAGAGGCCACCAGAAGTTGGGTAAGAGGAACAGATCTCAGCCATTGATAACCCAACAAACATGGTGAAAACACCAGTTATAAACCAACCATAAATGAAAGACAGAGGTCCACCAAATCTCAATCCAGTGTTGTAAACTGTGGTGATACCAGTGAGCACTGATATGATGGAAAATGAAAAAGCAAAATTGGAAAACACCCTGCCCAAAAAAAAAAGTTTGAAAAAACAAAACAAGCTCTGTTTTTTTCAGAATCCATATCGAGCAAAAGAAAATGGGTAAGTGAGGGATTTTACGATAGATCACGCTTGAGCTCTTGTTTGTATCCAAGCTGTGCAAGACGAGACTGGCCTGAATCAACCAAAATGCTACCATTTGCAACTGTATGATGAGATGGAAGAGCCATTTTTGAGAAAGGAGGAATTCCCAGAAGAGATTTAACAGAGAAAAAGATTGGTTTTTGTGGTTGATTGGCCAACCCAGAAGACCAATCCTCTCTGTTAATTCCCTTCCTCCCTCAAGAAAACAATTTTCTCTCTGTTTCTTCTGTCGTTGTTGTAATTTATTTCTTTATATCAAATAAACTGAAGCAGTAGTAATAATTTACTATCAAAGAAAACTTGAATTTTCTCTTTGCTACAGTATTATTATAGTTCTTTCCTTTTTTGTCAGCAAGCTTTGTGTTCATTAGTCAACCAGATACGCCAGTTAGCTCTAAAAAAATTAAATAATTTTTGAGATTCTAATATAAGGGCTTTTCTTGTTATTGACTCAATTTTTTTTCTATATTGATTTGTTTTTTTGCGGAAAATTAATAAGGGGGAGTTGTAACCTGGGTGGTCCAAGTGTATTTATAACTCTGATAAAAAAAAAAAAAAGTGTATTTATAACTGAAAAATCCAATTGCATGATTTCTTTGTAACTTTGTTTATTTAATTTGACTAAACTCACGTTGAGAATTGAGATTGAGAAAATGTCGTTTACGTAACGTCGGTCCTTTTTGGGTGGTTCCTATACATAGAGGTGGCAAACGGTGGGTCAGGTTGGGTCTGGATTATCGGGTTCGGGTCATTTTCGGATTCGAGCTTGAATCGGTTTCGGGCTAAATTTGATTCAGGTTAATTCGGGTTCGGAATCTGTTTGAGTTTTGGCTAGATCATTTACCCCTTGTTTCCGGATGAATAATGTCATTACCTTTTTCAAATTTTATGTGTAATTTATTAATTTATCTTTTAAATTTATTCATATAAAAAATTATACGCCATAAATGAAATTTTCATAAGTTTTCGGATTCGAGTTTTTTCGAGTTTGAGCTTTTTCGGGTTCGGGTTTTTTCGGGTTTGAGCTTTTTCGGATTCGGGCTTTTCGGGTTCAGGTTCAGACGGGTCGGATAGTTGACTTTTTCCAGTCAATCAGGTTCAGGTCGGGTTCGGGATCGAGTTTTCGGGCGGGTTTTTTTCGGGTCGGGTTCACTTTGTCACCTCTACCTATACATCAGTTTACTTTTTTCTTTGAAATGGCTATACATCAGTTTACTACTACTTCGAGTATTACACATTGCTAGAGCTGTCAAAAGCTGACCCGAATCCGAGAACCCGCCCAACCCGCCTGAGCCCGAACCTGCCCAACCTAATTTGACCAGAAAACGTAAACGACCCGAACCCGCCCGACCTGAGACCCAAATGACCTGAAACCCAGATGACCCGAGACTCGAATGACCCGTAACCCAGATGACCCGAAACCCAAATAACCCGTAACCCGAGTGACCCGAGACCCGTATGACCTAAAACCCGAATAACCCGAGAAGTTAACCCGAATGACCCGAGAATATTATAAACGCAATAAAATTTATAATT
>AWWV01012070.1:0-10548 GCA_001974805.1 Corchorus capsularis | reverse complement strand
TTCTTGACTTATTCCATGGTTGAGATTTTTGTGCTTTTATATGAGAATTTATTTGAGTATTTCTTGGATCTCTTTATGAATTCTATGTTGCTTGTTTTGATTGATTGGGTCGACACTTTCATGATAGATTGAGTTAGCATTGGCTAGATTAAGTTGTGAATTTAATCACTCCAGCTTAATTTTATGTAGCAATTGGATGTGAATTAATCCTCCGTCCAAGAGAGAAAAGAATCAATGGGCGAGAAATTTCTCATTGTGCTTGTTATTAAATTACTTGTTCTTCATGCTTTATTCCTAAGTGATCTCTAAGCCCTAAGAAAGTAATTGATTGCTGAAAGAGTGAAATGGATAGATTGACTTTAATCGGTAATCTAATCTAATTAAGGTAATTTAGGTTAAGTCCGACAGGCTATTCAAGGTTCTCATAATTTTTAGATATCAATGATCCATGTTATTGTTGTCAAGAGGGATATTAATTCTATGTTGGAGGTTTCTATTTAATTGATTTTCTCATAATATTCACTGCTTTTGATTAATTGTTTTCTTTAATTTTCTTGATTGCTTTCTTAGTTAATTTACTTTTAGTTAGATTTAATTTTAATTCTTCTTTAAATTCTCTTTATTGATTTGTTTTGTTTGAGAAAAGGAAGAGCCGATCTCTCTGTGGGTTCGACCCCTACTTGCCCTAACTAGTTTAGTTAGTAATTGTTGGGATAATTATTTTTATGATTGCTGACGACCGATCATGTCCTTTCACTTCATCTCTTTATTGTTTCTTATAATAACATAACCCATATATGAAGAACTCGCGTGATCTGCCGAAAAAAAAAAACCCACTTTGATTTTCGTTTAGGGTGAAAAGGTTCATTTTCTCTCTTGAATTTCGTTTGACACGGAGTTGTTTCCATTGGTAGTTTCAAGATCTAGGTGTTCTCTTCCCTTTCCTTTCTTTTACTTTTTTTTCTCCTTCTCTTAGGTGCTTTCTCTCGTATTCTCTTCCACTAGTATTTTCCTTGTTGAATCATGATTTGATTGCTAACTTTTTAGCCCTACAGCCATTTCCGGGGTCATAGCAGTAAAATAGTGAACATAGTATATACAAAGCACATCAACAAGTATCGGTGGAGGTGGTATATACGTAGAGCTGTCAAAAGCTGATCCGAATCCGAGAACTTGCCCAACCTGTTTGAACCCGAACCCGTCCAAACTGATTTGATCAGAAAAAGTAAACGACCCGAACCCGTCCGACCCGAGACCCGAATGACCCGCAACCTAGATGACCCGAAACCCGAATGACCCGTAATTCGAGTGACCCGAGACCCGTATGACCCGAAACCCGAATAACCCGAGAAGTTAACCCGAATGATCTGAGAAAATTATAAACTAAAATTATCTTTTATTCAATAAAATTTATAATTTTACTTATTCTAAATCATCATTTATTCAATACCATTAATATTATTGTTATAATTTTACCTATTATAAATCATGTTAAATTTGCTAAAATTCATTCTATGAACAATAATTATATGAACAACCACTAAAATTAAATCAGTTATATGAATAATTTATGATAAATTTATAATTAATAATTTATTTTTTAAAATAATGAATAAATAGTAATACTTACTTGGTAATTTCTTGATGATTTTATCTTATTGGATACTACGACTGTACTAATAATCTAATTGGTATGGGTTGTAATTTTATTTTCATTGTTCATGGATAGTTATATTATTAATTAATTTATAATAATAATTGAAGTAATGAAAAAATATAAATTTAGATATTACATAACTAATATTTTATTTATAATAATACACTGTCAATAGTGTTTTTACTTTTTATACTCCACAAACGGCTTAAAATTTTTGACACATACCCCACCTGATAATTAATTATGTATTTAATATTCAAAACCTACCTCACCTGATAAGGAGACACAAAACCTACCTCACCTGATAAGGAGACACATATCAAGTATTTTATCCTTTAACCTCGCATATGCAATCTGCTAAACTTCGTTGATAATAAATTATCTAATGTTTCTACTTATTTATAAAATAAATTGAATAATAAATATAATTAAAAAAGTTGAGTATTGAAAATTAAAAAATTCAATGCTGACCCAATTGACCCGAAACCGAGTGACCCGAGGCAAAAACCCGAACCCGCCCAACCCGAAACCCGGTAGACCCGTCCGAATGACCCGCAACCCGAATGACCCGAGACCCAAATGACCCGAAACCCATATGACCCGAGACCCGAATGATCCGAAACCCGAATAACCCGAACCCAAATGACCCGAAACCCGAATAACCCTAGAAAACTACCTAACCCATTTGACCCGGACACAGATGACCCGAACTCGAACCCACCCAACCCACCCGTTTGACACCTCTACACATTGCAATAAGAGTATTACACGAATTATTCATTGTCAATAAGGTTCTTTCTTCCGAGTGCTATTCCCCCCCCCCCCCCCAAAGAAAAACCAGATTAAAATTCATCTTCAGAAATTTGTGCAAAAAACAGAATTTCTTAGTGTCACTAAGAATTTCTAGCAAAAAACAGATTAAAAATTCATCTTCAGACTTGGTGAGTGAAGTCATGTAATTCTTAGTGACAATGAATACACGAATTATTCATTCAAAAGGCAGAGATTTTCATCAAAAATGTGAAGAATAACACCATAGCCTAGTGTTGGTTAAATGGTGTCATTGGCAAATTCGAAGTCATACAACAATGCGCCAAAGCGGAAGAGGCGTTGCAAGGCTCTACAACTCCATGAGGTGATTGTTAAGAATCATTCAAAGTCAGTCTCTCATTCCAAGTCAATTCTCCATTCAAAGCTAATTCCCCATTTAAAGTCAGTTCCCCATTCAAAGTTAGTTCCCTAGGATTGACTCATTCAAAGTTAGTTTGAATTCATTATTGTAATTACTTTACAACACACATCTACTTGTATAAATATACTCATTGTACACAACAACACTATGAATGAAAATCTCATTTCCCTCATTCATCAAAACTCTCATATCTCTATATGGTTACAGACTTTCTCTTGCCTTAATCGGCTTTTCGTTCCTGCTACTGCTCCCACTACTCAACTCTCCCCAATTGCTCTAAACACATCCGCCCAACTATACTTGAAATTGACATCCACCAATTTCACCTCTTGGCGCGCACAGTTTGGCGCCCTACTTATTGGCTTCGACCTTGTTGGCTATATCGATGGTTGTCTTCCTTCTCCTCCCCCTGAAATTGAAAGAGATGACAACAAAATTCCCAATCCTGCTTACAGTTTTTGGCTTTGCCAAGACAAGCTGATTCTTCATGTCATTTTGGCATCTTCCTCTGAATCTGTTTTGCCTCTGATTGCTGCTTCCAAAACCTCTTGTGAAGCATGGAAGACTCTAACCAAGATGTATGCTAGTCGCTCTCGCTCTCGTGTCATGGATTTGAAAAACAATCTCACCTGCACAAAGCGTGAGAATAAGCTTGTTACTGAGTATATGCAACAAATGAAGCATATCGCTAATGAGATCCGCATGGCTGGATCCACTATTGATAAGGACGATCTTGTTCTCTATATTCTTAATGGTCTAGGTAGTGACTATAAAGAAATTTCAAAAGTAGTCCGAGCAAGGGAGACTCCCATCACTTTTGATGAGTTACATGAAAAGTTGATTGCATTTGAGATGCACTTGAAACAGGAAGTGCCTTAAGTAACTAGTGCAGTTTCTATACGTACTGCTAATTATACTCGACGGTATTCTGGCAACCAAAATGGCCGAAACAATGGTCCACGACCTCGCAATGGTAATTACAACAGCTTTTCTGATAAGAAACAAATGGTGATTCAGTCAATCGCCCTTCCTGCTAGTTATGTGAAAAAGTTGGTCACACTGCTCGACAGCGTCGTAAAGGCATGCAATTTTTTGCCTCTCAGCCAAAAGCAAATTGTGCTCACTCTGCTCACAATAACAAAAGTTGGTGTCTAGACTCTAGGGCATCTCTTCATGTTACTGCTAAGTTGAAGGATCTTTCAATCAATTCAGATTATGATGGCACTGATGCAATGGTTGTTGGCAACGGTTCAAGTTTGAAAATCACACATTCAGGCACCACCTCCCTTAATTCTCCTACAGTTTCTTACTCCTTAAATGATGTCCTGTGTGTTCCAGAAATAACACAAAATCTTATTTTTGTATCTAAGTTTTGTAAAGCTAACAATGTGTCAGTTGAATTTGATGCTGAATATTTTCTTGTGAAGGACTTGCAGACTCGGATGTTGCTCACTAAAGGATTAAATGTTTATAATGTCTACCAGTTTCCATCCAATTTTCACGTTCAGCATCCATCTTCTTCTAGTCCTACACCAAAATGCTACTCCACAGTCCATACCTCCATCCTTGATTAGCACAAGCGTTTAGGTCATCCTTCTCGATCCATTTTAAATCGTATTGTCAATGGTTTTTCTCTACCTTCCTCTAATGTTGATTTTTCATCTTGTAATTCTTTCGAATGCAATAAAAGTCATAAGCAGCCATTTTCAGTATCCACATTGTCTAGTACTCGACCACTTCAGTTAGTTTCTACTGATCTTTGGGGTCCTACACCCACACAATCAATTGATGGGTATTCATACTATGTGATCGTTGTTGACCATTATTCTAAATATGTCTGGTTTTTTCGTCTAAAAAAGAAATCTGATCTCTTTTCTTTGTTTCCAAAGTTCAAGGCTGTAGTGGAGAAATTTTTTAGTGCCACTATTTTCTCAATATATTCTAATGGGGGGTGGTGAGTATGAAAAGCTCAAACAATATTTACAACCTCATGGAATTTTTAATTTACAAACTCCCCCGCATACTCCTGAGCACAATGGTATATCTGAAAGACAACATCGCCATGTTGTCGAAACTGGTCTTACCTTACTGCATCAAGCTTCTCTTCCCACTGAGTTTTGGTCTTTAGCATTCAAAATAGCAGTCTATCTTGTCAATTGCATGCCTACTCCTATTCTTGATCTTCAGTCACCCTTTTAGGTCTTATTTCAACGTGACCCTCACTATGAAAAGCTAAGGGTATTTGGTTCTTTATGCTTCAAACCTACGCCTTTATATGAAAAACAAACTTGAGTTTCGGTCCAAGCCTTGTGTTTTTGTAGGACACTCAGATAATCAAAGTGCTTATCATTATTTTGATCTCGAATCCAAAAAGATTTAAACTTCTAGGCATGTTGTATTTGATGAGACCAAGTTTCCTTACTCTATGCTGCCATCAAAATCATGTACTTCTTTGAACTCTATTGAGTCTCTTTCATGTCCTACGCTACATATACTCAGTTCACCTTCAGTTGGTCACTCTTCATCATCTGTGCCAATATTTAATCCTGAAGTTGCGGCATCTCCAGTCTCCAATGCTCCTTCAATTGAGGTAAACACATCTTCCATAAACATTGTTTCCATAACTACTGCCACTAATACTTCCTCTTCAGTGCCATACATTCCACTGGAAAATCGTTCTGATTCTCTGGCCACTCATGGTTATTTAGTGCCACTAGCTCCACAGACTTCTTCAGTGGCACTAATTCCACAGGACAATTGTTCTAATTCTCTAACCACTCATGGTTCTTCAGTGGCACTAATTCCACAGGACAATTGTTCTAATTCTCTAACCACTCATGGTTCTTCAGTGGCACTAATTCCACAGGACAATTGTTCTAATTCTCTAACCACTCATGGTTCTTTAGTGCCACTAGCTCCACTGAATAGTCGCACTCATCCCATGATGACTCGCTCTCGTAACAATATCTTCAAACCCAAACAGATCCAACACCCATGACGCCTAAACTAACCTCTGTGTCGCAAGCCTTGAAAGATTCTCACTGGCAGCAGGCCATGTCTGAAGAGTTTAATGCTCTTGTTAAAAATGGAACCTGGCACTTAGTTCATTCTTCTGAAGCTCAGAATCTAGTTGGATGCAAGTGGGGTTTTCGGATCAAACGAAATCCTGATGGCACTATCTCTCGGTACAAGGCCAGATTGGTCGCAAAAGGATTCAATCAAAGGCCTGGCTTGGATTATCACGAGACATTCAACCCTGTTGTCAAGCCTACAACCATTAGGCTGGTTCTAACTATTGCTTTGCAAAACAAATGGCCTCTTTTTCAGCTTGAAGTCAATAATGCCTTCCTCCATGGGCAGTTATCTGAAGATGAGTATATGAAGCAACCTCCGGGCTTTATTGACTCTACATATCCTAATTATGTTTGCAAGTTGGATAAGGGAATCTGTGGTTTAAAGCAAGCTCCGCGTGCCTGGTACAACATGCTAAAAAGCTTTCTTCTTGCTTATGGCTTCTCTCAGTCTAAGTCTAATTCTTCTCTATTCATTTATCACCATGATGGACTTACTCTCTACTTCCTAGTGTATTTGGATGACATTATTGCCTCTAAAAGTTCTTCCTCTGCCGTTACTGATTTTGTTGAAGAATTGTCAAGACAGTTTTCTCTCAAATAAATGGTGCCACTAAACTTCTTTCTTGGTGTTGAGACGATTCCCACAGGTGCTGGTCTATTTCTCTCGCAGGAAAAATATGTGCTTGACTTACTAGAGAGAACCAAAATGCTTGACTGCAAGCCTGTCTCCACGCCCATGTGCTCTTCCTCCTCTCTTAGTCTCAATGATGGTACTGCTCTCACTAGTGCCACTGAATACAAAAGTGTAGTAGGCGCACTACAATACTTGACTATCACCAGGCCTGATATCTCTTTCTCTATAAACAAGTTGGCTCAATTTATGCATCGACCAACTGATACTCATTGGCAGGTTTTGAAGAGAGTTTTATTGTACTTAAAAGGTTCAACTACTTATGGCCTCATGTTTAATATAGTGTCATCATCAGAAAACTCCTTGGTTGCTTACATTGATGCAGGCTGGGCTGGTGACAAAGGAGATCGTAAGTTTACCTCTGCTTTCCTCTTCTATTATGGTGGGAATTTAATTTCTTGGAAAAGCTCCAACAAAAAACGGTTGCTCGGTCCTCAACCAAGGCTGAATATCGTTCTATTGCTAGTGCTGCAGTTGAAATAGCATGGATTTAAAGTCTTTAATCTAAACTGCATCTTCCACTTAGCCAAGCACCAACAATTTATTGTGACAACACTGGTGCTACCTACGTTTCTGCTAATCTTGCTCTGCACTCCAAGATGAAACACATTGCCATAGATTTCCATTTTGTACGTGATAAGGTTGCTAATGGCTGCCTCAAAATTCTTCATTTGTCGACTCAAGACCAGCTTGCTGATGCTCTCACTAAGCCTCTGCCTCGACAAAAATTTACTCAATTCATAGCTAAGATTGGTCTCTAACAGAGACTCCATCTTGAGGGGGCATGTTAAGGATCATTCAAAGTCAATCTCTCATTCCAAGTCAATTCTCCATTCAAAGCTAGTTCCCCATTCAGAGTCAGTTCCCCATTCAAAGTTAGTTTGAATTCATTATTGTAATTACTTTACATCACACATCTACTTGTATAAATATACTCATTGTACAAAACAACACTATGAATGAAAAACACATTTCCCTCATTCATCAAAACTCTCATATCTCTATATGGTCAACGCCATAGTGGGTGGTGCATGAAGGCAAAGACAATTTCGTAGAAGCTTCTCAACAAGATTCAGAAGGAAATACGATGTGAAAATCAGTTGATTGATCTTAGTTTCCTAAATTGACGAAGTTGGAATGGCAATCGTAATCAAGAGAGTTGAAAATGAAGCATTCACATCAATTACGAAGATTGTCATCAAATAAAGATTCCCTGATTTGTGGATCTTGATTGGAGTCGTCGGCTACATAAGCAAAGCCACCACCAACGTAGAAAGGGCTCTCCGAACAAACCTTGCCCCGCGCAAATCAACCAAGCTTTACTCTTTTTCTCTCAACTGTTCTTACGAACTCTTGTCTCGTTCATCTTTTCCTAGACACATTACTTTTGTAATCTTGTCTATTTCTTTTTCAATCGACTGTAAACTCGTTTCAATTACCGTTTAATAACAATCTACTTGCTATTATCCTCTAAATCTTAAAACCTGTTTATTTGAGTTGCCTGTATGCATTTGAAATCTGGGTTAATGATTTAAACGCTTCGGTGTGACTTTAATCTAGTTCTCAGAAGTAATCGTCTGATCTTTTTTTTTACGACAAGCAATCTACGCTCGTTGCAATCCCTTTGTCAATTTCGACAAATTGACTGGCATGCTCTCACCGCAATTCGTGCGAAAACTTCAAGGAGATTTTGGCGCAACAAGTTCTATGTTTTTTTTCCGGAAAAAAGTAGTTCTATGTTTATTAATTAGTAATATGATTATTGCATGTAATAAATTGACATGGGAGTGTCCCATTTGAGCTTGGGAGATGATTCAGATGAAGATGGTGAGTTTAGTGAAGCAAGCACCTTGCCTAATGAGTAGCTTGCTTTGATGACTTGGCATGTTGGGTGGGACCTTGACGGCCACGGTGGAACCAAGCTAGCACCTCTCCAAGTTGATGACATGGTGGAAGCAAGAACCTCTCATGGCTTGACATGTGTTGATGACCATCCTTTCTCCATATGACACATGTTAGTCAACTATTTTGGCTTGAAAAACCCTTCAGGTGAAGCTCTCTATTTTGGTTGAAAGATGATGGCAAGTTGATCCACTTGATGAGGCTTCATGATTTGTGCATGGAAATGATCAATTCGGCGGCTTACAACCCAAATTGATTTCACATTTCATTTGAGCTCATTTTGAGCTAATTCAGACTACTTTTGTTTAAGTTGTGCTTTGTTTAATTTAAGCTTGTTTTGTTAACTTAGTTAAGTGTGTTTTAGTTGCTAATCCTAGTATATAAGCTACGGATGAAGCATTTTGCAAATCAGATTGTAATTTTGAAGCTTTGAACTCTTTGTTCTTGTTCTTGTAACCTTGTCTAGGTGATCACACTACCCAAAATTCAAGTCCTAAACCAAGAAAATGAGATTCCAAAACCAGAGCAACCGACATATAATGGAAAAGGGTAGATGAAAAAGTGACCGTATTTAGCCCCAATGGAAGCGTAAGTCTCTTCTACAGGCTTAGACAATTGCAAGAGACCAAAAGATGGAATTAAGAAGGGAACCCAAAACCCTAACTACACCAAAACCCTCGAATATCAGAGAAGTAGAAGAGAAATCAAATGGAACCCAACCAGAACAAAATACGATTCAAAAGAAACAAGATGAATAAGAAAATTGAACAAAAAACGATAAGGGAAGAATGTACCTGACGATTAACCGCAAACCCTAGAGCCGATTAAGCCTTGTTCCTTAAGTTCAATGTCATGAGAAAGAGAGGCGAAAAAAACTGAGCAATTTTAAAATATGGGTTTCGAATTTTAAGATGTTCGAAATCGTAGAGAAAGAAAGAGAATCGTGCAAGTGGAGAAGGGAGAAGGGAGAAGGGAGAAGTCTTAGAAAATTTCAAGTCTGTTTCGAATGAGGGAAGAAACGAGACTTAGGCAAATTTTACTTTTAAGATGCTTTCCTTACAACGTTTTGATTTTCTATGTATCAAATAGTGGCGTTTGAACCTTCATACGCCGCCATATTATATATAATAATATTTAGAACTGATTTATAAATCACTTTTATGTAATGAAATATTATTTAGAAAACAATATTTAGGAATATATATGTTTAGAAATTATATTTAGAAAATAATATTCAGAAATTATAAATTTAATGAAATTATATTAAGAAAATAATATTTAGAAATTATATATGTAATGAAATTATATTTTCTAAAAATTATATAAAAATTGTATATGTAATGAAATTATAATTAGAAAATAATATTTAGAAATTATATATGTAATGAAATTATAATGAGAAAATAATATTTGGAAATTATAAATTTTTAGAAATTATATTTAGAAAATAATAATTAGAAATTATATATGTAATGAAATTATAATTAAAAATAATATTTAGAAATTATAAATGTTAAAAATTATATTTAGAAAATACAAATTGGAAAATAGCGGCGTTTTAGCCAAAATAAAACAGCCACCATTTAGCGGCGTTTGGGCCCTCAAAACGCCACCATTTAACGGCGTTCAGGACCTCAGACGCCGCTATTTTTTAGGCTTCAATTTGATGTTTTTTTGCATTTCCCCCAAAAAGTTAAATACGGCGGCGTTTTGAAGCTTAGACGCCACCATTTAGCGGCGTTTAGGGACAAGACGCCGCTATTTTTTAGGTTTCATTTTTACTTAATTTACATTTCTTTGGAAAAATTAAATATGGCGGCGTATTGTAATTCAGACGCCGCCATTTAGCGGCGTTTAGGACCTCAGACGCCGCTATTTTCAGGCTTCAATTTGAGTTTTTTTGCATTTCCCCGAAACATTAAATATGGCGGCGTTTTGAACCTTAGACTCCACCATTTAGCGGCGTTTAGGGTGAAGCGCCGCTATTTTTTAGGTTCATTCTTACTCAATTTACGTTTCTCCGAAAAAATTA